>CM053274.1:62520402-62703564 GCA_028583415.1 Protea cynaroides
CGAATCTAGCTACATTCGCTTTCATACCCCTCCACCAATATAATCTTCTTAAATCATGGTACATTTTGTTGCTTCCTGGATGTACCGAATATGGGGTGTAATGAGCTTCTGTCATAACTCTTATCTCTGATATTTGAGTTCTCACTCTCAGGTATACATAATCGTCCATGATACCTGAGTACGTTGTCTGAATCCAAGGTAAAATCAGAGTTGCTTTTACCCTTCTCTAGATCTTCTTGCACAGTCTTGAGGTGTGGATACTGTAGGATTGCTACTTTGACCTCATTTATGAGATCCGATGAGATATTCAAAGCTGCGAACATCAATGTGAACTTATGAATTAAGCCCTGTTCCACTGGATCTCCTATAGTCTCTAATATATAATCTTTATCCTTCTCTATTGAGCCCGAGGCTGTAGCACACAATGCAGCATTCGTACTAGGTCTTGCCTCAGGTTTTAATGCCCACATTCTGCTTAAGCCATCGGCCACAACGTTTGCCTTACCTGGATGGTACTGGATGTCACAATCATAATCTTTTAATAGCTCCAGCCATCTCCTCTGTCTCATATTCAGGTCCTTCTGAGTAAAAAGGTAAGTTAAACTCTTGTGATCCGACTTAATCTGAAACTTCTCACCATAAAGGTAGTGCCTCCAAGTCTTGATTGCGTGAATAACTGCTACTAACTCTAGATCATGAGTAGGATAGTTCTTCTTGTGCTCTTTCAACTGTCTTGATGCATAGGCAATCACCTGTTCTCCTTGCATCAACACACATCCAAGGCCCAACGCTGAGGCATCCATATAAAGGGTAAACGGCAAGCCTAGTGTTGGTATGGTCAAGATAGATGCAGAGACTAATCTTGACTTCAATGTCTGAATGCACTTCTCATATTCATCTGTCCTTATAAACTTTTCTCCTTTCTTGGTTTGTCGGATAAGTGAAATGACGATTCTTGAGTAGTCTTCCATGAATCTTATATAGTAACCAGCCAATCCAAGGAAGCTACGAATCTCTGCAACTGATTTCGGTGCATCCCATCCTATTATAGCTGTGATCTTGCTTGGATCCACCTTAATACCGTCTGCAGATACTACGTGACCCAAGAAGGCCACTTTTTTTTAGCCAAAATTAACACTTTTTGAACTTGGCGTAAAGCTTCTCCCTTCTCAACCGTTGTAGGGCTGCTCTCAAATGTGTTGCATGAGCCTCCCTGTCCTTTGAGTAGACTAAGATGTCGTCAATGAACACGATGACCAAAGTGTCCAACATATCATGAAACACTCGGTTCATCAGTTCTATGAACAACGCTGGAGCGTTAGTCAACCCGAAAACATTACCAGGAACTCATAATACTCATACCTTGTCCTGAAAGCAGTCTTTAGAATATCTCCTGCCTTGATATTCAATTGGTGGTACCCTGATCTAAGATCAATCTTTGAGAAAACCTTTGCACCCTGCAACTGATCGAACAGAACATCGATCCTAGGCAAAGGATATCGGTTCTTGATGGTTAACTTGCTCAACTCTCGATAGTCGATACATAGTCGTACGCTACCATCCTTCTTCTTTACGAACAATACAGGTGCTTCCCATGGCGATATACTTGGTTATATGAAACCCTTATCTAGTAGCTCTTGTAACTGGGTCTTCAACTCTTTTAATTCGTTAGGGGCCATCCTGTACGGTGCCTTAGACACCGGCGCCGACCCTGGCATGAGGTCTATCACGAACTCTGTAGCCCTGTCTGGAGGTAGACCTGGTAGATCATCTAGAAATACATCTGGAAACTCTTGTACTACATCTAGATCTTCCATCTTTGGCACCTCTACAGTGATGCTGACCACAGACACTAACTACCCCACTCCTCCCTTCTCTAAGCATCTCTTAGCTTTTCGTGCAGAGAGGATGAGCTTTTGCTTCCTAAGCAATATGCTTCCAATAAAACCAAATTATGTGCCATCTTTGTTCTTAAATGATAACCTCTTTTATGCACATAATAACTTGTAGATTGTTGAGACAACCAGTCTATTCCCAAGATGACGTCAAAGTCTGTCATCTCAAGTCGATTTAGGTTGCATCTAAATTCTATCCATCCATATGATTCAGACAATGTTCATAACACTTACCCACTCCAACATCTTGTCCAAAAGAGCTTGAACTAGCGAAATCTGGTATAAAGGACTTAAGAGGTTGTCTAATTCCTTCATCTCTTATGATTTTTCAAAGACTATTGTCAAAATCTCATATTGCACTCAGTAGCTTACATCTCTTTTATCACTGATGTTCTACCTTGATCTCTCTTTCGTATATCTCAAAAAGCATCTTCTGACTATTTACTCATTACATATCCCAAGTCTATCTATAAGCGTTAGGGTATATGCTTATAAATTCATTAATTCAGCCAAACTCTTTTCGTCTTTACTTAATCATCTCACTCGACATTGGGCATAACTCAGTATTACTTCTACTAATCTGAATACTATTAATGCCATAATTTTTTACTTTATCCTTGAATCCACTCTTAGATCGGGCTTTAGAAATCTTCTGCCTTGTCAAAATTCATACCGATATAGCCGTCTTTAACTCTACTTGAGTGCTATCTATTTCTTTACTAGCTACTCTTGATAGTTCTCACTTTTTGCTCTTGCACTCTTTTATAGACATGACTCATATCCATCCATTCAGCAATCTTAAAATAGATCATCCATTACTTCATCTGAGGTTCCTTGGCTATAGAATCTAATATGAATTTAATCATCTTCCTTCCAATAATTCCCTTATGAACTAAACATCTTATCAATGGATGTCGAGAAATGTAAGAATCATAATGCTTATCCAACAATGATTCATTTCCTTCTTTCGAATTCAGTATAATGACGAACACTTGTTTTATCTAGTGAACTTAGGTTTTAAGGATCAGGAGTAAATCTATAGTAATCCAACTGAACCAGAAGTGTGAGTGAACCGTCACTGAACCAACGGTTCACACTAGGATCTCAATAAGACCGTGTCCACTCATACAAACCATTACACATAACCATAATCAGAATACAATAAAATACAGTGGAAGTCTTAAATTAAATGAACTGAGTACTCCTATTGATAAATAAATTATTCAGTTATTCAAAATACCAAAACATAAATAATTATCCTTACATCCCAATTATAAATCCAGCTCAAAATAAATAAAGAAACAAAACCAACATCCTAGAGGTACATGCAGAAAGGGTACTCGCATGAAGCGTCATGCTCGTCCTCTCCTGCTTGCACTTCTAAAGCAGCAACACCTCCATATGCCGGAGCATTCATGTAGTCCTCTACAGTATAACCTGCATCAACATCTAAATACATGTATATATACAAGGGTGAGCTCACAACTTAGCTCAGTAAGACAATCAGACAATGCAACAAACATATGCATGAGTAACATTCACATCATGGTCTGGTTTAAGTTTGCAATGTGCTATAGAAAGGATTGGTGATCACCGCACCTCTATACACGAGTGTGTAAAGCCGCCCAATTGATCAAACACCACTGTCATCCCACATGCACTCACCATGTAATAGAGATAGAGCTAAAGTGTCCAGATCAAACACCGCCAACACTTCCCCTGATACCCTACACTTACCAACACGTAAGTCCCTATTGGCGAGGGCTTACAAATTGGGCTATCAACTAACCAATCCTATATGTCATCACAGTAGGCCCTATCCCAGCACAGCTCCCTACAACATAGAGATAGAGCTAGAGTTTAGTGGCCAGGCCAGAGATCACAGTGCCACTTTCTCCCCCTGATACCCTACCCGCACCAAGCATGCTAAGATAGAACGACACGAAAAGGTGCTAGTGTGAGGAATGATCCCAGACCCTCGGCCATTCCCATTCCACACACCAACGAAGATAATCTTCTAACCAGATTAATGAGATGAATTGCCAATAAACCAATGGTTCAACCAGGATCTCGTATAGGCCGTACCCACCATATCAAACCACACACACATTCCATAGTAATAATCAGAGGTAATAAACAAATAAGCAAAAGTCTTATAGATAATGAAGTGAGTATCTAACAATGATAAATAATTACTTAATCCAGTTATCTTTAAATGAACAAGACAGAAACGTAAATAATCCATTACATGTTCCAATAATCAAATATTGCTAAACTAATCGAATATGTATTGGTTGCACTCGCATGATGAATCATGCACATCTTCAACAACTTCTACGTCCATGGCGCCAATGTGTTCATACGTCGACGCATTTATGTATTCTTCAATAGTTACACCTGCATCATCAACTAAAAATATTTGATATCGAAAGGGTGAGTACACATCAAGGCTTAGTGAGCAAACAAAACAATGCAACAAACATATGCATGCATTCAATTCATATCTTTGGTTTGGTTTTTAAGTTTATAATATGCTATAGAAAGGTTTGGTGGCCCCCACACCTCTATACACAAGTGTGTGAATCCGCCCAATGGATCAAACACCATTGTCATCCCACATGCACCTATCATGGAATAGAGATAGAGCTAAAGTGTCCAGATCAAACACCGCCAATACTTTCCCTAATGCCCTACCCATACCAATACGTAAGCCCCTATTGGCAAGGGCTTGCAAACTGGGCTCGCAACTAATCAATCCTAAATGTCATCCAGTGTATCCAAGGCCTTACCCCAGCATCCCTCAATACATCCATAGAGATAGAGCTAAGGCCCCCCGACAGAGTTGAGGACTACACGGTCCGAGACCACCTCCCCTGAAGCCCTACGACGTAATAGTTCTGCTAAGGTAATGGGGATACGATGATGTCAGTAAACAAGACTTGAGTAGAGATAGAGCTTGAGTCTGGTGACCAGGTCAAGACCATCATGCCACGTCCTCCCCCTGATGTTTCACTCGCATCAAGCACACTAACCACACACAAATAATCACATTCCTATTCCTATCATCATCATCATCATTATATTATAAATAGACAAAAATAAATCTACATGAGTCGTAACAGTAAGAATATTAGATGACATGTGAGATACACATTACAAACATACAAGCATAGAATCAATCATGGCATTGGACTCAAATAAAATAAACAGTTTGTTATTATCCAATTAGTTTAGGTCTTGTTCCCTAACCTGTTAGCAAAACTTGATCTCCTTCTAAGCCTTGTAATTCTCTTTGAATTGATTTAATAACATAAAAGTTATATGAATTTAAGTTAGGGTTCATATGTAACATGTTACAGTAGTCAAAAATCAAAATTGAGCACTGATATGTGTCTGATTGGTCCTATGGTCTCATACTGTGTCGACCTTACTACCTATGGTTGATACCCTACGGTCGCATATGATGTGACCGTAGCTGCGACCATATGGTTTTTGAAATCTTTCCGAATGCCTATGGTCAATCCTCTGGTCATGCTGGTCATGCTATGGTTGATCATAGCTGTGACCTTGAGATTTCTAGTCATAGACTACATGCAATTCAAGTTCTTCCTGGGTCAATTCCTCTACTCTTCTATTGGGTTTATCCTATGGTCATCATTAATAGTTTCTCATCAACCTTAATCATCAAACTCATCCCTCATGGTTATCCTTTGGATTTTCTCAAGGAATCACATTGACCATAATAGGTTGATATCTCCTAACCTCCATAAAATTCTTATTCCTTAGAGTTTACATCTCCAAAGATTAGGTTCATACCTTTGCCTGTGGTAGAGAGCCAATCTCTTTTCAACAAAATCCACTCAGCTTTTTCTTCTTCTCCTTCTCTTCCTTCTCTTCCCTTCTCTTTCTCTAGGTTTTACTAATGTTCTAAAAGAGTAAAAAATGGCTGAGAGACATCCTTTATATAAAGAAAAACTCTCCATATAGAGCTCTAACATTAGGAAAGAACTCCTCAAATTAAGAAAGTTTCCAACTCGGAGTCTGATCTGGGGTTTCATGGTCGATGGCTACGATCGCAGAACCCATAGACTGTAGGGTCAAAATGATCAATTGTACGGTCCTAGAATCGATATCTTCATTCTTATCATATGGTCAACCATATGTATAAGACCCGCACTCCATGAACCCAATCTAAACCTTTCATTTATGTCGTAACAGGTCTTCCAATCATCACCGGGCTATATGGGACGAGCGGATGACAATCAGGTACAAAAATAAACCTCAAAGTATGAAATATATCATACCGGTCGATGGTACCGGTCGACCAGTGTGGCCTGCACAGCAGACCACTTAGAGTCAGAAATGGATCTCTGCGGGTCCCACTTTCCAAATTTCAAACCGAAGGACTTTCCTAATGTTAAGAGGCTTCCTAAACTCAACCCTAGCCTATATAAGGACTCCTAAACCTCCTAAAATACCTTTCATTGATCCTCACAAACCTCAGAGAGGAGAAAGAGATTGAAGAAGGTGAAAAAGCTAGGAAGGAGAGGGAAGAGCCACCATTGTCGTTGGACGAAGAATACGTTACCGCGAACCATGGTAAGTGCTTAAACCTTGCTCTACATTAAGCATTCTAGAATGGTTGGTCATGTTTGGATCAATACCATGCAAAGCGAGGTATTAATCTAAACCATATTTTGCCGTCAAACCCTAATCTTGTCGGTAAACCCTAGATTCAAGTTCTAGGTTGAAGATCATCAAAAATAGGACTTGAATGGAGTTGGAAACAACTCTAACTCAGTGCTCAAACCTAGAATGTGTATGAGAAACCCTAGAATCAATAGGGGATGACTGACGGAATGCGAGAACCGGGTGTATGGTCTTCCGGAGACATACCGATCGACCATAACGGTCGCACCCTATGCGATCGGTACCTACGACCGGTATCTCCCAGAGGCTAGTCTGTGGGGACCGGTCGACCATACCGGTCGCACCTTTCCCCACAGTGCCGCAGCCGGTACCTGCGACCGGTCTGCACTGTGAGGAGTGTTTTGACCTTGTTGGTTTTTCGACCAACGTAAACCCTAAGAAAAACTATTCTAACTCAACCCTAACATCGTGTAGGACCTTGTAATAGCAAGTTTGGATTCTATGACATAGTGCAAGCTATTAAACAAGCGTCAGGTAAGGGAATCGGACCTAAACCCTAATAATTTAATAACAGTAAAACGTAGTTAATAACTATGATTCTGTGGACTGATGTTTGTGCATACTCGCATGTCATCCTTTACTTTCAATTATTATTATTGTTCATGCATACTCGCTATGATAGGATGTGACTATTAGGCATGGATTAACTAAGCCCTTTCGGGGCTTGCTTAAGAATAAGAAAGAGGAATCTCATGTACTAGAATTGGGGTATGACAACTATGTATCAGAGTTCTCCTAGGTTTTATCCACTGACCTAACTACGTCCACATGAGTCATGAATTGAGTTAAGATAAAATTAAAAACTGTAATAATTATACACCATAAGCATCTGTGTTGTTTGAGACATAAACAAAGGGAATAATGCACCTATGTAAAGGAGAAAACAATATATATATATATATATATATGCTGAATAAAAATAAGAAAAATGTACATCTGAATCAGAGTACAGTCCATAGTTCGAACAGTTACTCTGTAGTATAAAAAGAAAAAAAGAAATAAATGGTATCATGGAGCTAGGGGTGCTGGAAGTGGAGGTGCCTCACAGTCTCTATCATAGTCCTCAGTATACACTCTGGCAAGCCAGGCTACCTGAGTCCAGGTCGCTCGGAGACTAGCCACCAGATCTTCTACCCGCTAGTCTGTAGCACGTTGAGCCTCGTGAATCTTATGTAGTAGCGCCATTATGTCATCTGATGATGGGTGTGAAGGGTCAGCTGAGTGAGAAGTCCGAGAAGGACTAGCTCCAGTAGAATGCTATGGTGATGGAGGAGGTATAGCATCTACATCTATGTACATCCTATCATCATCCTCTTTATCAACACTTTCGTGTGCCTCTGCTGCTGCTACTGCTGCCTCCTCTGCGTCTGCCACCACTACCCGAGTGAGAGGACGTCTCATAGCATTCCTCTCATCATCACTGACCTGTATCTCTCTCATGCCCATCCTACTGATGGCCTCTCAATCAAGGTCAGCTGAGAAGGTGTTCTAAAAAATCCTTTCATCTTTTAGGTTCACCTGTAGACGCACCAGCAAAGTGGAGATCAGCCGTCCATAGGGCAAGTTACCTCTCGAGTCAGAAAACGTAGCTCTGTTCATGGTCCGAAGAATGATGTACGGGAGATAGACAGGCTGCCTCATACAGATACAGTACAATAGGTACTGAGTCAGCTGAGAGACCATCTTGTAGTGTCCACCCTGAGGTATCAGATTATGCTGGATAATCTTATAGTAGACCCGTGGCTATGCAGACAGGTTAACCTCCTTTATTCCCCAACGATCATCCCAAAAATCTGATTGTCTATCTCTACATGCACCTGTGTAGATAGAAATTGGGGCTCCCTTGGTGCATAGTAGACCAATTGTCCATCGTTGGAAATGCCTAGGAGATTAGCCAACTCCTGACAGTTGAAAGAGATAGGAACCCCTTTTACCCAACTGGTGATCCGAAGCTCTCTACCCCTATCCACATCTTCTAGGACACCCTCTACCTGTAGGTGACAGTAGAATTGCTTTACCAAGTCCGAACGGGTGCAAGCCTCGTATAGAAACACTGGAAGCCAGCCCATATCTCCAAATGCCCTCTCCACATCAAACAGGGCTAAATGGGCTAAGTGCACAGATTGACCCCCTTCTACTTTCTTTCGATCAAACCATGGATATTGTACCTCAGCTTCCACGGACTGGAAACGACGCTGGTCATGGACTCGAGGAACCTTGGTGTGAACCATGATAACTGTAAGAGAAGAAAACAAGGAAAACAAGTTAAAAAATTTAAATTTGGGCAGCATAACGATGTAAAATAGGAAAAACCTCACTTTTCACCCAAACATTGGGCAGGAGGACTTACAAAGGTTCCAAATCATCTTATAAGGCTCATACAATGGAAAATTTTTACTAGGTACATTTAATTTGAAGAAATTTTAACATTTGGGAAAAATCCCAAAATGTAGGACAAAACTAGAAATTTTCAAATTTTTACCAAACCAACCGATGAAACTCAAATTTTCTTGATGGATTTTATCCATTGGGAAGCCAATAGCAATTGCCCCTAATAAAAATCAAATTTTTATGGTCAAAAGGATATTAATTTGATGAAAACCCTATAAGGAGTGAAAACCTAGGTATGAAAGCTTAAAAAGGGAACAGAGTAGAGAACATACCTTGAGGAATGGAAGGAAGATTGTCGATCGATGGAAAAATCACTAAGTTCGTACAGTTGATAGTGTAGCAACTCAGTGGTGGAGAGCTGAGTTGAGACCTTAGGAAGAAGAAAGGGAAATGAGATGGAAAATCTCAAAAAAAAAAAAAAAAAAAAAAAAAAAAACAGGTTTTAAAACTGATTTTGAACCTTACGGTCACACAATTCGACCAAAATGACCGACCTTATAATCGACCGTATGATCGACCATAGAGTCCCGAGAAGTTGCCAGGGTTTTAATGGTTGAACCTATGTTGCACAACATGCGACTATAGGTCATCGACCATATGATTGACTGTTGTCTGCATTTTGATTCTACTCGAACTTTTGCCTATTGATTTTGTTTCTTCTCTCACTTTCCACTGTGAGACTAATCTAATACTACCATTCTATTTTGCCTCACATATATAGCCTTTCCAAGTACCATTTATCTAGGAATTTAAATGGTTGGGCGAAGAGTTAGCCAAAGAAGACTGAATGCAAACCCACCTCCACCACCTATGGAGACCAATGACAACGAAGGTCAGCAAGGACAAGAAGAAAATGTTGGGAATCAAGGTACTGTGCCTCAGGATGTTCACCCACAAGCCAACCCAACCAACTTACCCGCACCACCTACGGATTTGGCTATTGTGGTGATGAATTTGGCACAGCAAGTACAAAAGATACAACAAATGCAAGCCAACATGCAAGCTGCTATGGGAATTGCTTCCCCAGTTGCAAACGCAACACCTCTACCTGTAGGGCAAGCTAGTATCATACCTGGTGGTAGCAACACGGTACCCCAAACACCTCAAACACCAGGGTTACAAGCTCAACTATAGAATACTGAGGCACCGCAAGGTGGATATAACTAGGGTAACTATCAGTACCAACTGCCTGCATATAGAGCATACACTCAGTATCAACTTGATCACTCTAGATTGATCGAACATTTTTTGAAGATGAAGTCTAAGGAATTCAATGGCAAGCCATCATATCCTCTGTGGCCAGCTCACTGGATCAATGAGATGGAAATAAATTTTATGACGACGACTGTAAATGAAGAGGAAAAGGTGTTATGTGCCCTTTTATGCTGAAAGGTGATGCACACCATTAGTGGAAATCTACTCGAAGTTATATATTGGCAAAGAACACCTAACTGACCTGGGCAATTTACAAAGAAGCTTTCTTCGAGAAGTATTATTCTAAGAGTTTCATAGACTAGATGGAAAAAGAATTTTTGAGTCTATATCAAGGACAAATGTCTATAGATGCTTATTAGCAGCGTTATGAAGAGCTATTTTTCTTTGCTCCCTCTAGAATGTAGGAGGAAAATATCAAAACCTGAGGATTCATCATGGGACTTAGGGGAAGCATTTATGAGCATGTACTGAGACTAAAAAATAAGATTTATAATGAAACGGTACAAATTGCTAGAGTTTTGGAGTCAAGCCAAAGGGAGAGTTATTTTGCTCAAAATAGGGGTATAATAAGGCCAAATGGGAATACGTTCAATGGAGGGAACTCAAGAACATTCAAACCCTTCCATACTTAAGGCTTCAGTGCGGCATCTAAGACTATTCCAACAACTCAACCTCAGCAGAAGGAAAGTAATGTTGTAGTCAAATGTTTTAACTGCGACCAATTAGGACATTATTCAAGAGATTGTCTTAAGCCGAGGAAGCAACTACAACAAGGAAAAATTTATGCAATTACTTCTGAGGATGCTGCCGCATCGCCTAATTTGCTCACAGGTATGATTCAACCTTTTATTTGAAATACCTTGTGTGAGCATGTAGACTAAATTAAATCAAATCATAGGTATCGTACCTATTAATGGCATACTCGCCACAGTACTCTTTGACTCTAGGGCTACTCATACTTTTGTATCTATGTCGTTTGGAAAGAAGTTGAGTCTATCCCTCAGATCTTTAGATTGCAAACTACTTGTACGATCACCTATGGGATTAGAAGTAGAACTAGACCAAGGTTATGGACCATGTCCAGTTATTATCGGTGAGAAGACTATAGATGCAACCTTAATCCAACTTGAGATGGTAGACTTCGACGTTAACTTAGGCATGGATTGGTTAGCCCGGCACTTTGCAAACCTATTATGTACGGAAAAAAATTGACATTCAAAGACAAGGAAGGCGTAGAATTTAGTTTTACGGGAACCAAACTTCTCCGTAAATGAAAACTCATTATTTCGGCATTAAAGGTTAAGAGATACCTTGAGAAAGGAGGAATTAGGAATCTAGTGTCCGTGGTCGACCTAACCAAGGAAGCACCACGAATAGAGGATATTGAAGTTGTGCATGAATTTCTAGATGTATTTCCTAAGGAATTAATAGGATTATACCTGATCGATCGACAGAGTTTGTTATAGATCTTATACCCGTAGCTACACCAGTTTCTAAGGCACCCTATCAAATGGCTCCTACTGAACTAAAGGAACTGAAGGTACAATTACAAGAACTACTGGACAAGGGTTATATTCGACCTAGTATATTACCATGGGGAGCGCCAGTATTGTTCGTGAAAAAGAAGGACGGTAACGTTCGACTTTGTATAGATTATCGAGAATTGAACAAGCTCACGATCAAGAACAGGTATCCGTTGCCTCGGATTGATGATTTATTCGACCAGTTGCAAGGTACCAAAGTGTTCTCCAAAATTGATCTTTAGTCAGGATACCATCAATTGAAGATTAAGAAGGCGATATTCCGAAGACAGCCTTCAGTTTCAGATATGGGCATTGTGAATTTTTAGTTATGTCTTTTGGATTGACTAACACACCCGTAACTTTTATGGAACTTATGAATTGAGTATTCCACGATATGTTGGATACGTCAGTTATCGTATTCATTGATGACATATTAGTCTACTCCAAGGATGAAAAAACTCATATCACAAATCTAAGAGCTGCTCTGTAGCGACTAAGAAAAGAGAAGCTTTACGCTAAATTTATAAAGTGTGAATTCTGGCAAAATAAAGTCGCTTTCTTAGGCCATGTTATATCCACTGAAGGAATCAAAGTGGATCCCAGCAAGATTGAAGCCAATGTAAAATGGGAAGTACCTAAGAATGTTGCCGAAATGAAAAGTTTCATAGGTTTAGCTGGTTATTATCGACGATTCGTGGAAGATTACTCTAGAATCGTAGTACCACTCACTAGTCTGACTAAGAAAGGAGAGAAGTTTGTTTGGACCGATAAATGTGAAGTCTTTCCAAACATTGAAGACAAGATTAATATCAGCTCCCATCTTGACTATTTCGATTCTAGGAGAACCATTTACCTTGTACACCGATGCGTCTGGATTAGGTTTAGGATGCATTCTCATGCAAGGAGAGCAAGTAATTGTGTATGCTTCCAGACAATTAAAGACACATGAGAAAAATTATCCAACTGATGACTTGGAACTAGCAGCAGTAGTACATGCTGTTAAGACATGAAAACATTATTTATATGGAGAGAAATTTCAAATTAAATTAGATCATAAGAGTCTCACTCATCTTTTCAATAAAAATAGAGTTCAACATGAGACAGAGAAAATGGCTGAAGTTGCTAAAGGATTACGAATGTGATATCCAGTATCATCCAGGAAAGGCTAATGTAGTGGCCGATGCACAAAGTAGAAAAACAATGACAAAGTCACAGGGAGAAGCTAGCACAAATGCTGCAATGTGTGACACAGGAAGAGTATTCAATTACGATAATGGGAAGTTTGTGATCGATAAATCGGGTGGTTCTACCGACCTAGGGTTTATTCATCGATTCTCAAACATGTTTGCTATATTGAAGATTGTACCTAATCTGATAGACGAAGCAAAGGCAACTATTCAATCAGACCCCTATCTGAGAATAGTAAAAGAAGACCTTGAAAAAGGTAGGACTACCCTTAACTTCACCTTAGACCTTGAAAGGGTACTACGATACAAAGGGAGAGTATGTGTCCCTAAAAGTGAATGCTCAGATATTAGACACAGACTAATGTAGGAACCCCACATCACCGCTTATTCGATACATCGCAGGAGTACAAAGATGTATCATGATCTGAAGAAACTACACTGATGGAGGGGAATGGAAGCAGATGTAGCTAAGTTTGTGTCACAATGCCTGAATTGTCAACGGGCAAAGGCTAAAAGGCAAAGGCCTACAGGCTTATTGCAACCACTATCAGAACCAGCATAGAAATGAGACTGTATCACTATGGACTTCATCATCGGGTTACCTTTGACTTCCAGAGTAGTTGACGCATTCTGGGTGATCATAGATCGTATGACTAAGACAGCTCGTTTCATAACTATACAACCTTAGTATACATTAGAGAGGTTAGCTAAGCTATATGTGGATAATATTGTCAAATTACATGGTGCACCTGAAAGCATTGTGTCAGACAGAGACCCACGCTTTACCTCAAAGTTTCAGGAAGGATTACAAAGGCTATGGGCACAACATTGAAGTTTAGTACCGCATTCCATCCTAAGACTGATGGACAGTCGGAGCGCACCATTCAAATTTTATAAGACATGTTCTGAGCTTGTGTATTTGATTTAAGGGATCATGGGATGAGAAGTTACCATTGGTCGAGTTCGCTTATAACAACAGTTATCAAGCTACAATACAGAGGTCACCCAATGAAACACTGTATGGTAGAAAGTGTCGAACTCCTTTATTTTGGAACGAAGTTGGAGAACGTAGTGTTGTTGGACCAGAGTTTATTGAAGAGACATGTCGAGTGGTCGACATCATTAAGGAAAGAGTCCGAACAGCTCAAAACCATCAGAAGCAATATGTGGATAATCAATGAAGCGATCTTGAATTTACCATAGGTGATAAAGTATTTCTAAAAATATCTCCTATGCGAGGTTTAAAAAGATTTGGATAGAAGGGAATGCTATGGCCTAGATACATTGGACCATATGAGATTCTGGCAAGGCGTGAAAAGGTAGCATGTCAGTTAGCACTACCACCATCAATGTCTAGTGTATACGATGTATTCCATGTTTTACAACAGAAGAAGTATGTCAGAGATCCAACACACGTGTTAACAATGGATCCACCGGATTTAGCTGAAAACTTGACGTTTAAAGTAGTACCTTTTGAAATAGACGGAAGGTTCAACATATTTGCAACCGTGACATTTACTATGTTAAAGTTACTTGGAGAAGCCAAAATGTGGAAGAAATTACATGGGAAGAAGAAAAAGCTATGCGGAAGCAATATCCTCACTTGTTCGACTCAGAAGGTATGTGTAAATTTCGAGGATGAAATTTATATAATGGAGAAATTGTAAGACCCGCACTCCACTAACTTGGTCTAACTGTGTCATGCCAGGTCTTCCCATCATAGCCGGATCAAGTGAACCGATCGTGTGAAGATGGATCACAAACCAGGTATAAAAAATGACTCAACACCCAAAACTGTATGTATATGATCGGATACCTGGGTCGCTACGGTCGACCATGTGGTAAGAATGAAGATCTCAGATCCAGGATCCTACGGTCGATGATTTCGACCCTATGGTCGATGGGTTCTGGACCGTAGCCATCGACCGTGAGACCCCAGATCAGACTCCGAGTTGGGAACTTTCCTAATTTGAGGAGAAGTTCTTTCCTAATGTTAGAGGACTCTATATGGAGAGTTTTCATCTATATAAAGGATGTCCCTCAGTCCTTTTTTACACTTTTAGAACATTAGTAAACCCTAGAGAAAGAGAAGGACAAAGAAGGTAGAGAAAGAGAAGAAGAAAAGGCTAAGGAGAGAATTTTGCTGAGAAGAGATTGACTCTCTACCACAGGCAAAGGTATGAACCTAATCTCTGGAGATGTAAACTCTAAGGAATAAAACTTTTATGGAGGTTAGGAGATATCAACTTATTATGATCTATGTGATTCCTTGATAAAATCCCAACGATAATCATGAGGGATGAGTTTGATGGTTAGGGTTGATGAGAAACTATTAATGATGACCATAGGATAAACCCAATTGAAGAGTAGAGGAATTGACCCAGGAAGAAATCGAATTGCATGTAGTCTATGACCCAAAATCTCATGGTCGCAGCTACGATTGACCATAGCATGACCAACATGACCAGAGGATCCACCATAGGCATTCGAAAAGATTTTAGAAACCATATGGTCACAGCTACGGTCGCACCATATGTGAACGTAGGGTATCGAGCGTAGGCAGTAAGGTCGACATAGTATGTGACCATAGGACCAATCAGACACATATCAGTGCTCTATTTTGATTTTTGACTACTGTAACGTGTCACATATGAACCCTAACTTAAATTCATATAATTTTTAGATTGTTAAATTGATTGAAAGAGAATTGCATGGCTTGGAAGGAGATCGAGTATTGCTAACAGGTGAAGGAACAAGACATAAACTAATTGAATAATAACAAACTGCTTTATTTTTATTAAGTCCAATGCCATGATTGATTCTATGCATGTACGCTCATAATGTGCATCCCACATGTCATCCAATATTCCTGCTATTAATGCTCATGCATATTTAATTCTACTTATTTATAATATGATGATGATGATGATGCTAGGAATAGGCATGTGATTATGTGTGTATGGTTAGTGTACTTGATACGAGTGGAGCATCAGGGGGAGGATGTGGCATTGTAGTCTTTGACCTGGTCACCAGACTCTAGCTCTATCTCTACTCAAGTCTTGTTCACTGACATCATCGTATCATCATTACCTTAGAAGAACTATTAAGTCATAGGGCATCAGGGGAGGTAGTCTTAGACTGTGTAGTTTTTGACTCTTCTAGGGGGCCTTAGCTCTATCTCTATGGATGTATTGAGGGATGTTAGGGGGAGGCCTTGGATACACTGGATGACATTTAGGATTGGTTAATGCGAGCCTAGTTTGCAAGCCCTTTCCAATAGGGGCTTACATGTTGGTATAGGTAGGGCATCAGGGAAAGTGTTGATGATGTTTGATCCGGACACTTTAGCTCTATCTGTATTCCATGGTAGGTGCATGTGGGACGACAATGGTGTTTGATCCATTGGACAGATTCACACACTTGTGTATAGAGGGGAGGGGGCCACCAATCCTTTCTATAGCATATTGTAAGCTTAAAAAGCAGACCAAAGATATGAATTGAATGCATGCATATGTTTGTTGCATTATTTTGTTTGCTTACTGAGCCATGATGTGTGCTCACCCTTTCGACATCGAATATTTTTAGTTGATGATGCAGGTCTTATTGTTGAAGAATACATGATTGCGTTGACGTATGGATACTTTGCCTCCATAGATGTAAAAGCTGTTGAAGATGATCATGATTCATCATGGAGTGCAACCAGTGCATATTCGATTAGTTTAGCTATATTTGATTGTTGAAACATGTAATAGATTATTTACTTTTATGTCTTGAGTTATTTAAAGATAACTGGATTAAGTAATTATTTATCATTGTTAGATATTTAGTTCATTATCTATAAGACTTCCGCTTATTTATATATTACCTCTGATTATTACTGTGGAATGTGTGTGTGGTTTGATATGGTGGATACGACCTATACGAGATCCTGGTTGAACCATTAGTTTATTGGCGGTTCATCACACTAATCTGGTTAGACCAGAATTGGGGTGTGGTAGCATCACTGTCCTCTGTAGTTCCATTACCACTATTTTTATGTTGTGTCCTATTCATCAGCAAGGAGGCAATAACATCATCAAGTTCAAGAGTATCCTTAGTAAACATTAGTGTAGTCAAATGTGATCAAATGAAGGAGGTAATAAGGCCAACAGGAAAAGTGCCTTGTCCTCTTATTTGATTTTCACATCAAGAGCAAACAATTCCATCAGATTTCTATTCAACCCATCAATGTGCACCCCAAATATCCCTTCAACAGACAAGCTAAGGCCATATAAATGTTTCTTTAAGAACAATCGATTTGTCAATGATTAGGACTTGTACCTGTTCTCTAACATGACCTTAACTTCTTCTAAATCTTCCAAATCAGGGCCTCACAAAGTGTTATCCATCAGAAACAACTGGATCGTGCTATTTGTAAAACCCACATCCAAAATTTTGAACTAATTTAAACTTTTTGGCTCATGACAAGTCTTCCCACCGACATGACTCTAACATCCGTAATAGTTTAGAAGCATAACGGATCTCAAGTAAGACTTGGATCAAGCCTATGACATGTACAAACCAGTAATGATCTACTAGATTGTCGAACCATTTGAAGCATGGACAAATAGAATCAGTTAGGCCGAGCGATCGATCAGTCAAGTCGGCCAAATAAGCTTCGTCAACCACGCAACTTGGTCGACCACATGATTACAGAATTGGGCCAATTTATATTTAATCATTTGGGCTTGGCCTCACTCGTGTCTAACCTCTCTTGGATGTCCCAAAATGGGTTGAACCTATCGTTGAACACATTGGTTTGCTGTAAGACCCGCACTCCATGAACCCGATCTAAACCCTTAATTCATGTCGCAACAAGTCTTCTAATCATCATCGGACCAGACGGGACAAGAGGATGACAACTAGGTACGAAAATGGACCAAAATTGAAAAAAATTATCATACCGGTCTATGGTACCAGTCGATCGGTATGTCTGCACAGACAAACTAGTTAGATCCTGAAACGGATCTCTGCAGGTCCCACTTGCCAAATCTCAAGCCTAGGGACTTTCCTAATATAGGGAAACTTCCTAAACCCAAACCTAGTCTATTTAAGGACCATTAAACCTCCTTAGAACTCTTTGATTGTTTCTCACAAACCCTAGAGAGGATAAAGAGATTGAAGAAGGAGAAGAAGCCAAGAAAGGTGAGAGAGGAGCCGCCGTTAGACGAAGAACACTATAGTTGCGAACCAACAGTAAGTGCTTGAACGTCTCTCTAAGTTAAACATTATAGATGATTAATCATGAATTGATCAATACCATGCAAGGCAAGGTATTGATCTAAAACCCTTAAATTGCCGTCAAACCCTAATACAATCGATAAACCCTAGATTCGCATTACAGGCTAAGAATCATCGAAACTAGGACTTGAATGGAACATAAAACAACTTTAACTCATGCACAGGCCTATAATGCATAGGAGAAATCCTAACCAATAATGGGTGACCAACGAAACGCGAACACCAAGATTGGTGGTCTTTCGGAGGCATACCGGTTGACCATACCGGTATCACCATACGCGACCGGTACTGCCATCGATACCTCTCAGGAGCTGGTCTATGGGGGATCGGTCGACCATACCGGTTGCACCATTCCCCACAGTGTAGCGACTGGTACCAGCAACCGATATGCACTGTGAGGGGTATATTTTGATCCAATTGGTTTTTCGACCAACGTAAACCCTAAGAAACTAATTCTAATTCAACCCTAACATCGTATAGGACCTTATGATAGCAAGTTTGGATTCTGTTATGTGGAGCAAGCTAGCAATCAAGCGTCAAGTAAGGGAATTGGACCTAAACCCTAATAACTTAATAATAGTAAAACATTGTTAATAACTATGATTCTATGGAATGGTGTTTGTGCATACTCACATGTCATCCTTACTTTCAGTTATTATATTGTTCATGCATACTCGCTATGCTAGGTTTGTGTGTTAGACATGTGATTGTTTTCATTGGTGTGTGGAATGGGAAGGGCCTAGGGTCTTGGATCATTCCTCACACTAGCATCTTTTCGTATCGCTTCTGTCTTAGCATGCTTGGTGCGGGTAGGGTATTAGGGGGAGGAAGTGGCATTGTGGTCTCCGGCCTGGCCACTAGACTTGAGCCCTATCTCTATGCCGTAGGGAGCTGTGCTGGGATAGGGCCTACTGTGATGACATATAGGATTGGTTAATTGCGAGCCCAGTTTGCAAGCCCTGACCAATAGGGGCTTACGTGTTGGTATGGGTAGGCCATTAGGGGAAGTGTTGGTGGTGTGTGATCCAGATACTTTAGCTCTATCTCTATTCCATGGTGGGTACATGTGGGACGATAGTGGTGTTTGATCCATTGGGTGGATTCACACACTCGTGTATAGAGGGGCGGTGGCTGCCAATCCTTTCTATAGTACATTGCAAATTTAAAAACCATACCATAATATGAATGTTATTCATGCATGTTGTTTGTTGCATTGTCTAATTTTCTTACTGAGCTAAGTTGTGAGCTCACCCTTATATATATACAAGTTTCTAGATGTTGATGCAGGTTACATTGTCAAGGACTACATGGATGCTCCAGTGAATGGAGGTACTGCTGCCTTGGAAGTTCAAGCATAGGAGGATGCACATGATGCTTTATGTGAGTGCCCTTTCTACGTGTACCTCTAGGATATGGATGATTTGATTATTATATTTCAGTTGGATTTTATAAATGATGTAAAGCTATTTATTTACGTTTTGGTATTTTGAATAATTAGATAATTTATTTATTTATCAATAGAAGTACTCAGTTCATTATTATTAAGACTTCCACTGTATTTAATTGTATTCTGATTATGGTAATGTGCAATGGTTTGTATTAGTGGACACGGTCTTATTGAGATCCTGGTGTTAACTGTTGTCTTCCTTTAGCCAGGGTCGGAGCCAGTGACGAAGGCACCGTAAAGGATGGCCCCTACAGAATTAAAAGAGTTGAAGACCCAGTTACAAGATCTATTAGATAAGGGTTTCATACGACCAAGCATATCACCATGGGGAGCACCTGTATTGTTCGTAAAGAAGAAGGATGGTAGCGTACGATTATGTATCGACTACTGGGAGTTGAACAAGTTAACCATCAAGAACCGATAACCTTTGCCTAGGATCGATGATCTGTTCGATCAGTTACAGGGTGGAAAGGTTTTCTCGAAGATTGATCTTAAATCAGGGTATCACCAACTAAAGATCAAGGCAGGAGATATTCTGAAGACTGCTTTCAGGATGAGGTATGGACATTATGAGTTCCTTGTAATGTCGTTCGGATTGACCAACGCCCCAGCGTCATTCATGGAACTGATGAACCATGTGTTTCATGATATGTTGGACACTTCCGTTATCGTATTCATTAACGACATCTTGGTCTACTCAAAGGATAGGGAGACTCATGCAACATACTTGAGAGCAGCCCTACAACGGCTAAGAAGGGAGAAGCTTTATGTCAAGTTCATGAAGTGGCCTTCTTGGGTCACGTAATATCTGCAGATGGTATCAAGGTAGAGCCAAGCAAGATCACAACTATAGTAGGATGGGAAGCACCAAAATCAGTTGCTGAAAGTCGTAGTTTCCTTGGATTGGCTGTTTACTATAGAAGATTCATGGAAGACTACTCAAGAATCGTTGTTCCACTCATCAGACTAACCAAGAAAGGAGAGAAGTTCATATGGATAGATGAGTGTGAAAAGTTCTTTCAGACTCTGAAGGCAGGACTAGTCTCTGCACCTATCTTGACCATCCCAGCCCCAGGCATGTCGTTCACCCTATATACGAATGCCTTAGGGTTGGGTCTTGGATGTGTGTTGATGCAAGAAGAACAGGTGATTACCTACGCATCAAAACAGTTGAAAAAACATGAGAATAACTATCCTACACATGATCAGGAGTTAGCAGCGATCATTCATGGAATCAAGACTTGGAGGCACTACCTTTATGGTGAAAAGTTTCAGATCAAGTCGGATCATAAGAGTTTGACTTACCATTTTACTCAGAAGGACCTGAATATAAGACAGAGGAGATGATTGGAGCTATTAAAAGATTATGATTGTGACATCCAGTACCATCCGTGTCACACCCCAATTACGGTTGAACCAGAAGTGTGAGTGAACCATCACTGAACCAACGGTTCACACCAAGATCTCAATAAGATCGTGTCTACTCATACAAACCATGCACATAACCAAAATCAGAATATAATTAAATACAACGAAAGTCTTAAATTAAATGAACTGAGTTCTCTATTGATAATTTAAATAAATTATCTAATTATTCAAAACACCAAAACGTAAATAATTATCCTTACATCACTTATAAATCCAATTGAAAATAAATAAAATAAACAAATCAAATATCCTAGAGGTACACGCAGAAAGGACACTCGCATGAAGCATCATGTTTGTCCTCCCCTGCTTGCACTTCCAGGGCAGCAGCTCTTCCATATACTGGAGCATCCACGTAGTCCTCGATAGTGTAACATGCATCAACATCTAAAAACATGCATATATACAAGGGTGAGCTCACAACTTAGCTCAGTAAGACAATCAAACAATGGAATACACATCATGCATGAGTAACATTCACATTATGGTTTGGTTTTAAGTTTACAATGTGCTATTGAAAGGATTGGCACCCATCGCACCTCTATACACGAGTGTGTGAATCAACCCAATGGATCAAACACCATTGTCATCCCACATACACCCACCATGGAATAGAGATAGAGCTAAACTATCCGGATCAAACATCCCCAACACTTCCCCTGATGCCTTATCCATACCAACAGGTAAGCCCCAATTGGCGTGGGCTTACAAACTGGGTTCGTAACTAACCAATCTTATATGTCATCACAGTAGGCCCTATCCAAGCATAGCTCCCTACAGCATAGAGATAGGACCAGAGTCTAGTGGCCAGGCCGGAGACCACAGTGCCACTTCCTCCCCTTGATACCCTACCCGCACCAAGCATGCTAAGACAGAAGTGATACGAAAAGGTGCTAGTGTGAGGAATGATCCAAGACCCCAGGCCCTTTTCATTCCACACACCAACGAAAACAATCACATGCCTAACAATCACATCCTAGCATAGCGAGTATGCATGAACAATATAATAACTGAAAGTAATTATGACATGTGAGTATACACAACACCAATCCACAAAATTATAATTATTAACAATGTTTTACTGTTATTAAGTTATTACAGTTTAGGTCCGATTCCCTTACCTGACGCTCGATTGCTAGCTTGCTCTGCGTCATCGAATCCAAACTTGCTAACATAGGGTCCTATAAGATGTTAGGATTGAATTAAAATAATTTTCTTAGGGTTCACATTGGTCGAAAACCAAATGTTATTGAAAACACCCATACAGTACATATCGGTCGTAGGTACCGATTGCGACACTATGGGGAAAGGTGTGACCGGTATGGTCGATCGGTCCCCCATAGACCAGTCTCTGAGAGGTACCGGTCGCATATGGTGCTACCGGTATGGTCGATCGGTATGCCTCTGGAAGACCACCAACTTAGTGTTCACCTTTCGTCGGTCACCCCCTATTGATTCTAGGGTTTCTCCTATGCATTCTAGGCCTCAGCAACGAGTTAGAGTTGTTTTATGTTCCATTCAAGTCTTAGTTTTGATGATCCTTAGCCTAGAATGGGAATCTTGGGTTCATCGATCGTATTAAGGTTTGATGGCAAATTTAAAGGTTTTAGATCAATACATCGCCTTGCATGGTATTGATCAATTCATGATTAATCATCTATAATGCTTAACTTAGATAGAAGTTCAAGCACTTACCGTTGGTTTGCAACTATGGTGTTCTTCGTCCAACAGCCAACGGCGGCTCCTCTCCCTCCTTCCTTAGCTATTTCTCCTTCTTCGATCTCTTTCTCCTCTCTAAGGTTTGTGAGGATCAATCAAAGAGTTCTAAGGAGGTTTAAGGGTCCTTAAATAGACTATGATAGATTTTAGCAAGTTTCCTTACATTAGGAAAGTCTCTAGGCTCGAGATTTAGAAAGTGGGACCCGTAGAGATCCATTTCTGGATATAACCAGTCTACCCGCGTAGACATACGACCGGTACCACCAATCAGTACCATAGATCGGTATGAAAAATATCATACTTTTAGATCCATTTTCATACCTGATTGTTACCCGCTCGTCCCGTCTGGCCCGGTGATGATTGGAAGACCTGTTACAACATAAATTAAAGGTTTAGATCGGTTTCATTGAGTGTGGGTCTTTCAACTCCCCCACCCTTAAAAGAAATTTTGTCCCCGAAATTTGCATGTAGGTTTCACAACTCCCCCACCCATAAAAGAAATTTCGGCCTCAAAATTTATACGTACCTTGTTTGTTGAAAAGGTTAGGGTATTCCTTTCCCATCGCGTTCTCTTCCTCCCAAGTGATTTATTCTACTTCTTGGCTTTTCCAATGCACTTTGACGTAATGGATATCTTTGTTTCGGAGGTAATGTACCTTTCAGCTTGTGAGCATCATAGGTACCACTTCAAATGTCGAGTCCTCTATCAAGTCTGGTGGGTTTGCTGTCAAGATGTGTGATGGATCTTTGACATAATTCTTCAATAAAGAAACATAGAACACATCATGAACGCTTGACAGGGATGGTGGTAGAGCCAGTTGATATGCTACATTACCATGTTTGGTCAAAATTTTGTATGGTCCCACATACCTGGGGCATATTTTCCCTTTCTACCGAACAGTTTCAGACCTCGCATAGGTGATATCTTCAAGAATACCTTATCACCCACTGCAAACTCTAGATCTCGACGTCAGTTATTTGCGTAGTGCTTGTGTCGAACTTGAGCTGTCTTACTCTTTCCTTAATTTGATCAATCGCTCGATAAGTTTCTTCTACGAACTTCAGTCCTACAATCCTTCTCTCTCCTACCTCATTCAATAGCAGAGGTGTACGACATTTGTTCCCATAGAGTGCCTCCTATGGAGCCATCTGGATTGTAGCCTGGTAACTATTGTTACAAGCAAACTCAATAAGCGATAGCTTCTCGTCCCAAGCTCCTTTGAAATCTAGGGCATACGCTCAGAGCATATCTTCTAAGATTTGAATAGTTCTTTCTGACTGCCCGTCTATCTGAGGATGAAAAGCTCTACTAAACTTCAACTTGGTTCCCATGGCTTTCTGTAATCCTTCCTAGAATTTTGATGTAAAGCAGGGATCTCTGTCAGATACTATACTCTCTGGGACGCCATGAAGTCTGACTATATTATCCACATATAGCTTGGCCTGTCCATGGTATACTGAGGTCTGACAGTGATGAAGCAAGCTGTCTTGGTAAGTCGATCGACTCTAACCCACACTACATCCACTGACCTTGGTGTCAAGGATAGACCAGTGACGAAATCCATTGTGATACAATCCCACTTCCATGCTGGCACCGATAGTGGTTGTAGCAAACCTGCGGGTCTTTTTCCATTCTGCTTTAACTTGCTGGCAATTTCGACATTGGAATATGAATCGAGCTACATCCGCTTTAATACCCCTCCACCAATATAGTCTTCTTAAATCATGGTACATCTTGGTGCTTCCTAGATGTACCGAATATGGGGTATAATGAGCTTCTATAATAATTCAATCTCTGATATTTGAGTTCTCACTCTCGGGTATACATAATCGTCCACAATACCTGAGTACCTTGTCTGAATCCAAGGTAAATTCAGGGTTGCTTTTACCCTTCTTAGATCTGCTTGCACAGTCTTGAGGTGTAGATCCTGTAGGATTACTACTTTTACCTCATCTATTAGATCCGATGAGATCTTCAAAGCTGCAAATATCAATGTGAACTTATGAATTAAGCCCAGTTCCACTGGATCTTCTTCAGTCTCTAATATATGCTCTTCATCATTCTCTATTGAGCCCGAGGCTGTAGCACACAATGCAGCGTTGGTACTGGGTCCTGCCTCAGGTTTTAATGCCCACTTTCTGCTTAAGGCATCAGCTACGACGTTTTCCTTACCCGGATGGTATTGGATGTCACAATCATAATCTTTTAATAGATCTACCATCTCCTCTATCTCATATTCAGGTCCTTCTGAGTAAAAAGGTAAGTCAAACTCTTATAATCCGACTTGATCTGAAACTTTTCACCATAAGTTAGGGCCTCCAAGTCTTGATTGCGTGAATGACCGCTACTAACTCCAGATCATGCGTAGGATAGTTCTTCTCATGCTCTTTCAACTGTCATGATGCGTAGGCAATCACCTGTTCTCCTTGCATCAACACACATCCAAGACCCAACCCTGAGGCATCCATATATAGGGTGAACAGCAAGCCTGGTGCTAGGATGGTCAAGATAGGTGCAGAGACTAGTCTTGACTTTAGAGTCTGAAAGTACTTCTCACACTCAGCTATCCATATGAATTTTTCTCCTTTCTTGGTTAATCTGGTAAGTGGAACAGCGATTCTTGAGTAGTCTTCTATGAATCTTCTATAGTAACCAGCCAATCCAATTAAACTAAAAATTTTTGCAACTGATTTTGGTGCTTCCCATCCTACTATAGCTACGATCTTGCTTGGATCTACCATAATACCGTCTGTAGATACTACGTGACCCAAGAAGGCCACTACCTTCAGACAAAATTCACACTTCTTGAACTTGGCGTAAAGCTTCTCCTTTTCAGTCGTTGTAGGTTTGCTCTCAAATGTGATGCACGAGTCTCCTTGTCCTTTGAGTAGATCAAGATGTCGTCAATGAATATGATGACCGAAGTGTCCAACATGTCATGAAACACTCAATTCATCAGTTCCATGAACGACGCTAGAGCGTTAGTCAAACCGAATGACATTACAAGGAACTCATAATATCCATACCTTGTCCTGAAGGCAGTTTCGGAATATCTCCTGCCTTGATCTTCAATTGGTGATACCCTGATCTAAGATCAATCTTCGAGAAAACCTTTGCACCCTGCAACTGATCAAACAGATCATCGATCCTAGGCAAAGGGTATCGATTCTTGATGGTTAACTTGTTCAACTCTCAGTAATCGATAGATAGTCGTATGCTACCGTCCTTCTTCTTTACGAACAATACAGGTGCTCCCCATGGCTATATGCTTGGTCGTATAAAACCCTTATCTAGTAGTTCTTGTAACTAGGTCTTCAACTCTTTTAATTCTGTAGGGGCCATCCTATACGGTGCCTTAGACATCGGCGCTGACCCTGGCATGAGGTCTATCACGAACTCTGTAGCCCTGTCTGGAGGTAGACCTAGTAGATC
Source organism: Protea cynaroides (assembly GCA_028583415.1). Classification (NCBI taxonomy): domain Eukaryota; kingdom Viridiplantae; phylum Streptophyta; class Magnoliopsida; order Proteales; family Proteaceae; genus Protea; species Protea cynaroides. The sequence goes on from CM053274.1 coordinate 62,546,628, forward strand.
CTTTAGAAATACATCTGAAAACTCTCGTACCACATCTAGATCTTCCATCTTTGGTACCTCTGCAGTGATGTCAACTACAGACACTAAATACCCCACTCCTCCCTTCTCTAAGCATCTCTTAGCTTTTAGGGCAGAGAGGATCAGCTTCCGCTTCCTAGGTAATTTGGTTCCAGTGAAGTTAAATTACTTTCCCTTATCATCCTTTAAAACAAGTTTCTTTTTGCCACATAATAAGCTAGCTGAATGATGGCCTAGCCAATCCATTCCCATGATGACATCAAAATCTGCCATCTCGAGTTGAATAAAATTTGCTTCTAGGTTTTGCCCCTCAATACTAACTGAGCATGGCCCATAGCATTCATTCAATGCCACTTCTAATCACAACGGAGAGTGAACTATCAAACTTGGGGTTAAGGACTTGACAGGTAACTCCAATCACTTCCCAAAAGACATAGAAACAATGGAGTGTGTAGCCCCAGAGTCAAAGAGTACTCTGGCGGGTACACCAGCTATATCTATCGTTCCTAGAGTTTAATTATCCATTAGTTCTACATGCTCATTCATTACAAATCAATAAGCAAAATAGTGAGGAACAGAATCGTACCAGTAACCACATCAGGTGATGTGACTACCTGTTCAGTGGTGACTGCAAATGCCTTTCCTTGCTATGGCGGTTGCTTTCTAGGTAGAGTACAGGTTATTGCATAATGGCCTAATTATTGGCAATCGAAACATTTGATATTAGGGTTTTGACCAACTATCTGTGGTGATAGTGGTGTAGTAGTATTCTTTGCTGGCACCACAGGAGACTAAGTCCTGTAGGGACAGAATGGTCTAGTATTCCCTCCACCCGAAGTCTCAGTAGCAGGCCTCTTCAGTCCCCTATTTTGAGCAAAGAAGCTGTCTCTTTGGCTTGCTTCCATCACCCTAGCAATCTGCACAACCTCATTATACACCTTCTTCTCCAAACCCAAGACATGCTCCCGAATACTTCCTCGCAATCCCATAGTGAACCTATGGGTTTTGGTTTCCTCCTCTTGCATGCTTGCTGGAGCGAAGAAAAATAGCTCTTTGTACCTCTACTGGTACGCATCAACAGTCAACTGGGATTGTTGCAAGTTAAAGAATTCCTTCTCCATTTGATCACAAAAGCTCTTAGGAAAGTACTTTCCAAAGAAGGCTCCCTTAAATATTTCTCAGGTGATTTGGGTGTGCTTCGTCTCCAAGAATGGTCGGGCAGAATTCCACTAGGCATTAGCATCATCCTTGAGTATGTGCGTGGCAAATAGCACCTTCTCATCCTCCGTGCAAGTCATCAAACGGAAGTTCTTCCCCATCTCAGCAACCTACTGTGTAGGCCACAGTGGTTTTCCTGGTTTTTTGATGAAGGTAGGGGGTTTCAATTTCAAAAACCTATCCACTGCTCAGCTTAGGTCATTCTGCCCCTGTACATTTGTTCCATAATATGGTGGTGGGTATGGATAGATCCCTTGATAGGCAGACGACGTTGGAAATTGGTGTGGTAGTTGTGGGTTCTGTTCTTGGCCCATCGGCCCAGTGCTACCATCCACTGGCAGTGTGGTATTATTTCCCCCCAGACTCAGGCGTACCTTCTGTAGGGATATATCCTGGTGGCTTAAACATCTTCAGCATCTCATTCAAGAACACCTTCTATTGAGCTTCCATCTGGTAGACCAGATTCATCACAATAGTCTCAGAGTTGATGTGAGGAGGGCCTGGCAGATTTGTTGGTGCTCTGTGACTTTGCCCTTCTCCACCAATTCTCATTGGTGTCCTGTCCCCATCATCCCTCATTGGGGTTCCATCTTCTAGGTTCAGGTTTTGCTCACCAACGTTTCCTGCTTCCACATTGTCCTCGGCTTGACACAACCTTGAGTGGTGATGTTTCCCTGAACCTCTGCGACCATTTCCGCCTGCCATCTTAAATTACTCTTTTCTGTTTGGATCTAAGAAGAAGAAATAACACATGAGGTAAATTGGAATAGTTACATTTGTCATGATAGTGTTAGTCTTTATTAGTGCGAGGTGAAAACTGTCATGGAATCTTTAAATCAAATTTTAAAAAATTTCTCAAAATTTTCTGGGCTTAGAATACTTGTCCGGTCGCAACATACCGATCGCGGCACTGTATATTGTAGTACGACCGGTATGTCTAGGTGGACAAACCTCTCGGACTTCCCGAGAGGTACCGATCGATGTACCAGTCGTAGCCTTGTAGGGTTTGGTGCGACCAGTATAGTTAACCGGTCAGGAATTTCCTCCTGACCGAGAGGTACCGGTCGATATACCCAGGGGGTACCAGTCGACTGGTATAGGGCAAAACTGTCGACCGATATGCCCTGTAAGCTTTAAAATCCTGATTTTTGAGTCTTTTCTCACTTTTCTTCTTTCCATTCTCTCTGGTGGCGATTCCTCTCTGACTTGGTGAGTTGCTACAGTTTGACCGTGACTTTAGGAGTGATTCTCTTCCGATCAAGACCTTGAACATCATCTCCACGTAAGGTTCTTCCTTCCTCTCTCCATTTTACATCGTTTCTTCATGGTTTCTTGCCCAAATACTAGATTTTTCTTGGTTTAGAAGATTCTAATCGTAGGAACTCTTTCCCTTTGGCTTAAAAATAGTTTTGGGACCTCTATAAACAACAGCCCTCAACTTATTTGAGGTTCCACCGTATGGTTTTCTCAAAATCAAAATTTTTTGATTTTTAACCTAGGATTTGGTCAAAAACCGATTTTTCTTGTAATTGTTGAATTTCATGCTTGTTTGATGATTATTTGGTTTCCATATGTTGCTAAATTGTTACGTAAGTTCTCCTCCCCAGATTTTGGGTGAGTTCGAGGCTTTTGCTTTAAATACTGTCGTTATGCTGCTGAAATTTTGAAAATTTTAACAAAATCTTATTGTTTTGTTTTGTTTTGTAGTTCACAATGTCTCGGCGTCGAGGTGTTGGCAAGCATGCATATGCTCCGGGCATGAACCGTCCTCACCCGCCGGTTCCGTAGTTTGATGAGTGGTGGTTTCATTAGGTGGCAGCACAAGCACATTTTCAATGGTTCAAAGAGAAGAACATAGAATCTAGGCACTGCGTAAACCTGGAGCAGCTACAACGATTCGATGTTGAAGCAGCCTTTGGTGCACTTGGGTGGTTATCTATTATCACTTATACAGTGACTACCCGACCCAACCTGGTTAAGCATTTCTATGTTAACCTGGAGGTTGAGGGGGATGTTAACGACTTCAGCCATGGTATGGACCTCCGCCTAACCAGCTTTATCAAAGGTGTCCCCATATCCTTTGATACTCACCAGCTCGCTGATCTCTTGGGGATTCTTAATGATGGTGATTTGGTTTACTGCGCTCCCAAAATGAAGGGCTTCCTTACTGATGATCTGCGCCAGGAGGTTTCAAAGCAGATCCTTAACCCAGGGGCATCCATGAAAGCTGCCAGTTTGAGACCTGTTCCTCAAGTATATTGCCGCATTATCCAGCTTGACATTGTTCCTCAGAGAAACCACTACAGTTAGTTATCTCAGCTCATCCAATACCTAACTTATTGTGTCTGCATTAGGGGGCGGGTATGTCTTCCTTATATAATCATCAGGACCATACGTCAGGCTACCATGCCCGACCAGATAAGCAATCTTCCTTATGGTCGGCTTATCACTACACTCCTGCAACACTTTCGAGTGGACATGAGGGATGAGATTGCGGTTAAGGACACCATGACATCAGACATTGACTGGGATGCCATTGTCCAGATGAAGAAAGATAACCTGCCGATCAGTGATGAGGAGCTCGAGGCTCATCCTCGTCTGCTTAAGAGGGTAGCAGTAGTGGCAGCAGCAGCAGCGGCAGCCAATGCAGCTTATGCAGAAGAGGCAAGGGATGATGATGATCAGATGGAGGACGTTCTGACATCAAAACCGCAGCCCATACCTACAGTGGGACCATCTCAGCCTCCTCCCGGTACCGTGATAGGTATGTTTATGGAAATTTGGGATGCCTAGTGCGAGATGAACCATGACCTAGGGCACCTCTCTCGCAGCCTCAGAGTTACGCAGGAGCAGGTACACTAGCTTAGGGTCGCATATGAGCGTGACTATGACATCGCTGACCCCATTCCTCTGATGCCCCCAACCCCATGATAGATTACCTTATTTTTCTCTCCCTCACAATACATTGAATTTTATAATAGGGTAACTGTCTGATTTGTGGACTATACCCTGTAACACAATTAACTTTTCACTCTTGGAATGCTTTATGCTTATTCTTTGATACGATTTTTCTTCTAACTTGTTATTGAAATTTATGATCATTCTTGCTGTTATTATGGTCTCCTAACTAGAGCATGTCTGCTTATTAGGTTCTCACTTTTAATACAGTACATTATGCTCTTGAGTATTTAGTCTCAGGCATCAAACAAGTGCTTAAGGTGCGTTTTTATTAAAGTTTTTAATTTTTTCCTATCTCAGTTCATTGACTCAGTCAAGTGCATGTACGGTCTGTTGGGCAGAGCCTAAGTGCTCTGATACCAAGTTGTCACACCCAATTTTGGCTGAACCAAAAGTGTGAGTGAACCGTCACTGAAACAATGGTTCACACTAGGATCTCAATAAGACCATGTCCACTCATACAAACCATTGCACATAACCATAATCAGAATATAATTAAATATAGCAGAATTCTTAAATTAAATGAACTGAGTTCTCTATTGATAATTTAAATAAATTATCCAATTATTCAAAACACCAAAACATAAATAATTGTCCTTACATCACTTATAAATCAATTGAAAATAAATAAAATAAACAAACAAAATATCCTAGAGGTACACGCAGAAAGGGCACTCGTATGAAGCATCATGCTCGTCCTCCCCTGCTTATACTTCCAAGGCAGCAGCTCTTCCATATACTGGAGCATCCATGTAGTCCCCTATAGTGTAACCTACATCAACATCTAAAAACATGTATATATACAAGGGTGAGCTCACAACTTAGCTCAGTAAGACAATCAGACAATGCAACACACATCATGCATGAGTAACATTCACATTATGGTCTGGTTTTCAGTTTACAATATGCTATAGAAAGGATTGACAGCCACCGCACCTCTATACACGAGTGTGTGAATCCGCACAATGGATCAAACACCACTGTCATCCCACATGTACCTACCATGGAATAGAGATAGAGCCAAAGTGTTATGATCAAACACCGCCAACACTTCCCCTGATGCCCTACCCATACCAACACGTAAGCCCCTATTGACGAGGGCTTGCAAACTAGGCTCGCAACTAATCAATCCTATATGTCATCATAGTAGGCCCTATCCCAGCACAGTTCCCTACGGCATAAAGATAGGGCTAGAGTCTAGTGGCCAAGCCAGAGACCACAGTGTCACTTCCTCTCCTTGATACCCTACCCGCACTAAGCATGTTAAGACAAAAGTGATACGAAAAGCTGCTAGTGTGAGGAATGATCCCAGACCCCAGGCCCTTTTCATTTCACACACCAACGAAAACAATCACATGCCTAACAATCACATCCTAGCATAGCGAGTATGCATGAACAATATAATAACTGAAAGTAAAGATGTCATGTGATTATGCACAACCCCAATCCACAGAATCATAATTATTAACAATGTTTTACTGTTATTAAGTTATTAGGGTTTAGGTCTGATTCCCTTACCTGACGCTCGATTGCTAGCTTGCTTTGCGTCACCGAATCCAAACTTGCTAAAACAGGGTCCTACATGATGTTAGGGTTGAATTAAAATAATTTTCTTAGGGTTCACGTTGTTCAAAAATCAACTGGTATTAAAAACACCCTCACAGCATACCGATCGTAGGTATTGGTACCGACACTGTGGGGAAAGGTGCGACCGGTATGGTCGATCGGTCCCCCACAGATCAGTCTTCGAGAGGTATCGGTCGTAATACCGCTAGCAAATGGTGCGATCGGTATGGTCGACCGGTACGCCTCCGAAAGACCACCAACTTGGTGTTCGCCTTTCGTCGGTCACCCCCTATTGGTTCTAGGGTTTCTCCTATGCATTCTAGGCCTGAGCAACGAGTTAGAGTTGTTTCATGTTCCATTCAAGTCTTAGTTTTGATTATCCTTAGCCTAGAATGTGAATCTAGGGTTCATCAACTATATTAGGATTTGACGACAAATTTAAGGATTTTAGATCAATACCTTGCCTTGCATGGTATTGATCAATTCATGATTAATCATCTATAATGCTTAACTTAAAGAAAAGTTCAAGCACTTACCGTTGGTTTGCAACGATGGTGTTCTTCGTCCAACGGTCAACGGTGGCTCCTCTTCCTCCTTCCTTAGCTCTTTCTCCTTCTTCGATCTCTTTCTCCTCTCTAGGTTTTGTGAGGATCAATCAAAGAGTTCTAAGGAGGTTTAAGGGTCCTTAAATAGACTAGGATAGAGTTTAGGAAGTTTTCTTATCTTAGAAAAGTCCCTAGGCTAGAGATTTAGAATGTAGGACCCGCAAAGATCCGTTTCTGGATCTAACCAATCTGCCCGGGTAGACATACCAGTCGACCGGTACCATCGACTGGTACCATAGACCGGTATGAAAAATATCATACTTTTAGGTCCATTTTCATACCTGATTGTCACCTGCTCGTCCCATTTGGCCCGGTGATGATTGGAAGACCTGTTACGACATGAATTAAAGGTTTATATTAGGTTCATGGAGTGCGGGTCTTTTAATCTGGGGCAGACAAATGTCGTAGCTGAATCCTTAAGCAGAAAGTGGGCATTGAAACCTGAGGCAGGACCCAGTACAAATGTGCTGCAGCCTCAGGCTCAATAGAGAATGAAGAAAAGTATATATTGGAGACTGTAGAAGATCCAGTTGAACAGGGCTTGATTCATAAGTTTACATTGTTGTTCGCAGCCTTGAAGATCTCACTAAATCTAATAGATGAGGTAAAAGTAGCAATCCTACAGGATCCACACCTTAAGACTATGCAAGCAGATCTAGAGAAGGGTAAAAGCAACCCTGACTTTACCTTGGATTTAGACAAGGTACTCAGGTATCGTGGACGATTATGCATACCTGAGAGTGAGCACTCAAATATCAGAGACAGAATTATGACAGAAGCTCATTACACCCCATATTCGGTACATCCAGGAAGCACCAAGACGTACCATGATTTAAGAAGATTATATTGGTAGAGGGGTATGAAAGCAGATGTAGCTCGATTCATATTCCAATGTCTAAATTGCCAGTAAGTAAAAGTAGAAAGACAGAGACCCGTAAGATTGCTACAACTACTATTGGACCGAGCATGGAAGTAAGATTGTATCACAATGGATTTCGTTACTGGCCTACCCTTGACACCAAGGTCAATGGATGCCCTATGGGTCATAGTCGATCGACTTACCAAGATAGCTCACTTCAGTACTGTCAGACCTCAGTACACCATGGACAAGCTAGCCAAGCTATATGTGGATAATATAGTCAGACTTCATGGCGTCCCAAAGAGTATAGTATCTAACAATGATGTAAAGCTATTTATTTATGTTTTGGTATTTTGAATAATTAGATAATTTATTTATTTATCAATAGAAGTACTCAGTTCATTATTATTAAGACTTCCACTGTATTTAATTGTATTCTGATTATGGTTATGTGTAATGGTTTGTGTTAGTAGACACGATCTTATTGAGATCCTAGTGTGAACTGTTGGTTTAGTGGCGGCTCACTCACACTTCTAGTTCGGCAGGAATTAGGGTGTGACATGCATCAAGAATTAAAAATATTCGACGTTGAAAGGATGAGCACAAATCACGGCTCAATGAGCAAACAAAACAGTACAACAAACATATGCATGCATTCAATTCATATCTTTGGTCTGGTTTATAAGTTTGTAATATGCTATAAAAAGGTTTGGTTGTCGTTGCACTTCTATACATGAGTGTGTGAATCTGCCCAATGGATCAAACACCATTGCCATCCCACATGCACCCACCATGGAATAGAGATAGAGCTAAAGTGTCCGGATCAAACACTGCCAACACTTCCCCTGATGCCCTACCCATACCAACACGTAAGCCCCTATTGGCGAGGCCTTACAACTAACCAATCCTAATGTCATAGTGTATCCAAGGTCTCACCCCAGCATCCCTCAATACGTCCATAAGATAGATCTTAGGCCCCCTGGCAGAGTCAGAGACCACACGGTCCGAGACCACCTCCCCTGATGCCCTACGACATAATAGTTCTGCTAAGGTAATGGCGATACGAAGATGTTAGTGGGCAAGACTTGAGTAGAGATAGAGCTAAAGACTGGTGACGAGGTAGAAGACCACCATGCCACCTCCTTCCCCTGATGCTCCACTCGCATTCAGCACACCACCATACACATACATTCACATGTGTATTCCTAGCATCATCATCATCATCATGTTATAAATAAATTGAATTAAATATACATGAACAATAATAGCAGGAATATTGGATGACATGTGAGATGCACATTACAAACATACAAGCATAGAATCAATCATGGCATTGGACTCAAAAAATAAAACAGCTTGTTATTAGCCAATTAGTTTAGGTCTTGTTTCCTCACCATTGATCGATGTTTATTCCTCTCCTTAGATTTGGAAGTAACTTTAAATCTATTAAGAACCTAAACAATTAATGTATTTAAGTTAGGGTTCAAGTTTACCAAGTTATAGTAGTCAAAAACCTTGTTTGGTCTCAAAATATGCTTGCTGTTATCGTGTGGTCACATGTGTGGTCGAACCTGTGGTTGAAATATATGTGACCACACACTGTGTGGGCGAACCTTATGGTTGCATTTTATGCGACCACACCATGTGACCACACCTTTCCTGGAAACTTGCCAAATAACTGTGGTCGACCCTCTGGTCACCCTGTAGTCGACCACAGGCTATGACCACATGACGTTTGGTCAATTTTTCATCTCTATCCGAATTCTTCTTGAGTCAATTCCTTGACTTATCACTTAGGTGCATCCTATGGTTATCCTATGGACATTATGCATAGTTCCCCATTATCAATTATTCCTAACCTATTTTCTTTTGTTTTTTCTTAGAAATTCTATAACCAAAATCATTACATTAGATTTAACACATCAATCTTGAAAAGAACCTATTCTATCTGATCTACCCCATGGAGTCAAGTCCATACCTTAAGCTTGCTGTAGAGAGATAGAACTTTTCTCTATAAAACTTTCCTCTCTAAGCTTCTTCCCCAAAGATCCTTCTTCCCCTTCTCTTCCTTTCTCTTTCTCTATTAGGTTTAGGGTTTCAATTTGAGTTCTAAAAGAGTAAGAGAGGCTAAGGAACGTCCCTTATATAGAGGAAAACCTCTATATAGAGTCCCACTTTAATTAGGAAAGAGTCCCCCCCTCAAATTAGGAAAATTTCTTAAATACGAAATCTGTTCAATATCGTGTGGTCGCACATGGGGTCGTAGAATCTGTCGACCACACGTCCAAAATATGCGACCATACGTCGTGTGGTCGCATGTGTGGTCGACCACACCCCTCAAAACTACTACCACACTACCAAAATTTTCTGGTTTTTAGCTTTTGACTGGTTGCTTCCTCATAAACTTAACCAGTCAACCACGCCAATTAAATTTGACTTGTTGCTTACCTTATCTTGTGGTTCTTCATACAATTGGTTCACTTGAAACGACTATGATGGAAAAACTGATCGCGACACGAGAACGTAAGGTTAGACCGGGTTCGTGGCATGCGGGTCTTACACTTGCAAACTGGGCTCGCACTAACCAATCCTAATGCCAAACAGTGTATCCAAGGCCTCACCCCAACATCCCTCAATACGTCCATAGAGATAGAGCTAAGGCCCCCTGACAGAGTCAGAGATCACATGGTCCGAGACCACCTCCCTTGATGCCCTACCACGTAATAGTTCTGCTAAGGTATTGACGATACAAAAATATTAGTGGGCAAGACTAGAGAAGAGATAGAGCTAGAGTCTAGTGACGAGGTCAAAGACCACCATGCCACGTCCTCCCCCTGATGCTCCACTCGCATCCAACACACCAACCACACACATACATTCACATGCCTATTCCTAGCATCATCATCATCATCATGTTATAAATAAACGAAATTAAATATGCACGAACAGTAATAGTAGGAATATTGAATGACATGTGAGATGCACATTAAAAGCATATAAGCATTGAATCAATCATGGCATTGGACGCAATAAAGTAAACAGTTTATTATTATCCAATTAGTTTAGGTCTTGTTCCCTCACTTTTGATCGATGTTTGTTCCTCTCCCAAGCTTTGGAAGTCACTTTAAATCTATTAGGAATCTAAACAATTAATGTATTTAATTTAGGGTTCATTTTACCAAGTTATAGTAGTCAAAAATCTTGTTTGGTCTCAAAATATGCTTGATGTTATCGTGTGGTCACACGTGTAGTCAAACCCTATGGTCGCAATATATGAGACCACACACTGTGTAGTTGAACTCTGTGGTTGCATTTTATGCGACCACACCTTTCCTGGGAACTTCCCCAATAGCTGTGGTTGACCCTCTGGTCACCATATGGTCGACCACAGGCTGCGATCACATGATGTTTGGTCATTTTTTCATCTCAATCCAAATTCTTCTTGAGTCGATTCCTCGGCTTATCACTTGGGTTCATCCTATGGTTATCCTATGGCCATTATCTATAGTTTTTCATTATCAATTATTCATTACCTATTTTCTCATGGTTTTTCGTAGAAAGTCCATAACCGAAATCATTACATTATATTTAACACATCAACTTGAAAAGAACCTATTCTATCTGATCTACCCCATAGAGTCAAGTTCAAACTTACTGTAGAGAGATAGAACTTTTCTCTACAAAACCTTCCTCTCCAAGCTTCTTCTCTAAATCTCCTTCTTCCCCTTATCTTCCTTTCTCTTTCTCTCTTAGGTTTAGGGTTTCAATTTGAGTTCTAAAAATGTGAGAAAGGCTAAGAGACATCATTTATATGGAGAAAAAACCTCCATATATAGTCCCACTTTAATTAAGAAAGAGTCACCATCAAATTAGGAAAGTTTTCTAAACATAGAGTCTGTTCAGTATCGTGTGGTCGCACGTGGGGTCGCAGAACCCATCGGCCACACATCCAAAAACTACGACAACAAGTCCCAGACTCCAGTAGTCTCATTATTCTGAGGTGTGGTCGACCCACCTATTTAGGTATGCGACCACACGCTCCTAATTAAATGATTTTGGGTTCAATTTCAAACCTAGCCTTGTATTTTCTTCACGTACTTGGTCCACTTAGTCCGACCATGAAAGGAAGACTTGATACAAGGTGGTAAGACCGGATTAGTATGATACGGGTCTTACAAAATAGGTACTTGGATACTCACTAATGACTTCAGAACTACATCTCTATGGGTCTTGGAAGGATTAACAAATCTCAGATTGACACATTTTCTTGTGTCTTCTGCAATTGCTTTAAAACCAGATTCTGAGGTTCTAGTTGACTACCTTGACCTCATTTTTTTTTCTAACAAGTTGTGCAGGATTATTCATTGTCAAAGCTACTAGTTTGAAGATTAACCACTTCTCGTTTCACTTACTGTAGATTCTTCATCTTTTGAGAAGTATATTTCTAGATTCTCAAGACTTTTGGTTACTTGATCCACCTTTGTCTCATGATCCATCATGTAAATCATCCAAGGCTCGTTGACCTAAACTTCAGCACTTGCCTTATCACACCCCAACTCTGGTCTAACTAGAATGGTGTGATGAACTGCCAATAAACCAATGGTTCACCCAGGATCTCATATAGGTCGTACCCACCATATCAAACCACACACACATTCTACATTAATAATCAGAGATAAACAAATAAGTAGAAGTCTTACAGATAATGAACTGAGAGTCTAATAGTGATAAATAAAAATTTAATCCAATTATCTCCAAACCATAAGACATAAAAATAAATAATCAATTACATATCTAATGTTCAAATTATAACTAAACTTAAGCAAAAACACATTCGTTGCACTCGCATGATGAATCATGCGTATCTTCTTCAACTTTTACATCCATCACAGCAACGTGTCCATACGTCGACGCATTCATATATTCTTCAACAGTAGAACCTGCATCATCAACTAAAAATATTCGACGTCAAAAGGATGTGCACACATCACGGCTCAGTAAGCAAACAAAACAATGCAACAAACATAATGCATTCAATTCATATCTTCGGTCTGGTTTATAAGTTTACAATATGCTATAGAAAGGCTTGGTGGCCGCCACACCTCTATACACAAGTGTGTGAATCCGCCCAATGATCAAACACCATTGCCGTCCCATATGCACTCACCATGGAATAGAGATAGAGCAAAAGTGTCTGGATCGAACACCGCCAACACTTCCTCTGATGCCCTACCCATACCAACACATAAGCCCCTATTGGCGAGGGCTTGCAAACTGGGCTTGCAACTAACCAATCCTAATGTGAAACAGTGTATCCAAGGCCTTACCCCAGCATCCCTCAATACATCCATAGAGATAGAGCTAAGGCCCACTGGCAGAGTCAGAGATCACATGGTCCGAGACCACCTCCTCTGATGCCCTACGACGTAATAGTTCTGCTAAGGTAATGGCCATACGACGATGTTAATGGGCAAGACTTGAGTAGAGATAGAGCTAGAGCTGGTGACGAAGTCGAAGACCACCATGCCATGTCCTCCCCCTGATGCTCCACTCACATCCAACACACCAACTATACACATACATTCACATGCCTATTCCTAGCATCATCATCATCATCATCATGTTATAAATAAACATAATTAAATATGTATGAACAGTATTAGTAGGAATATTGGATGACATGTGAGATGCACATTACAAGCATACAAGCATAGAATTAATCATTTCATTGGACTCAATAAAAATAAATAATTTGTTATTAACCAATTAGTATAGGTCTTGTTCCTTCACTTGTTAGCAATACTCGATCTCCTTCCAAGCCTTGAAATTCTCTTTGAATTGATTTAACAACCTAAAAGTTATATGAATTTAAGTTAGGGTTCATATGTAACATATTACAATAATCGAAAATCAAAACAGAGCACTGATAGGTGTCTGATTGGTCCTATGGTCTCATACTGTATCGACCTTACTACCTATGGTCGATACCCTATGGTCGCATATGGTGAGACCGTAGCTTTGACCATATGTTTTCTGAAATCTTTCTGAATGCCTATGGTCGATTCTCTGGTCATGTTGGTCATGCTATGGTCAACCGTAGCTGCGACCTTGAGATTTCTGGTCACAGTCTACATGCAATTCGAATTCTTCCTGTGTCAATTTTTTTGATCTTCAATGGGGTTTATTATAAACTTATCCTATGGTCATCATTAGTAGTTTCTTATCAACCCTAATCATCAAATTCACTCCTCAATGTTCTCCTTGGGATTTTCTCAAGGAAATCACATAGATCATAATAGGTTGATATTGCCTATCTTCTATAGAAGTCTTATTCCTTAGAGTTTACATCTTTAGAGATTCATTTCATACCTTTGCCTGTGATAGAGAGCCAATCTCTTCTCAACAAATTTCTCTCCTTAGCTTTTCCTTCTTTTCCTTTTCTTCATTCTCTTTCTCTAGGGTTTACTAATGTTCTAAACGACTAAAAAGGGCTAAGGGCCGTCTTTTATATAAAGGAAAACTCTCCATATAGAGTCCTCTTTCAATTAAGAAATCAATCCCTTAGTTTATGGAAGTTTCTAAAACTCAGAGCCTGATCTGAGGTCTCATGGTTGATCATATGGTCGCATAAACCGTCGACCATAGGGTCGAAATCATCGACCGTGGGGTTCTGGATTTGAGATTTTTGTTCCCTTCCTCATGCTTGACCATACCTACCCAGTTATGCGAACTTAGGTATGTTTTGAGTGTTTTTAACTCGATTCTCATACCTAGTTTGTGATCTATCTTCACACGCTTGGTCCACTTGATCCCGAAATGATGGAAAGACCTGACATGACACGGTTAGACCAAGTTAGTGGAGTGCTGGTTTTACAACTCCCCCCTCTTATATAAATTTTATCTTTGAAATTTGCACACACCTTCCGAGTTGAATAGGTAAGGATATTGCTTTCGCATAGCATTCTCTTCTTCCCAAGTAACTTCTTCTACATTTTGGCTTCTCTAAGTAACCTTAACGTAGTAAATATCACGGTTGCGAAGATGTTGCACCTTCCGGCTAGTAATCTCAAAAGGTACTACTTCGAACGTCAAATCTTCAGTTAAATCCAGTGGATCCATTGTTAATACGTGTGTTGGATCTCTGACATACTTTCTTCAATTGTGAGATATGGAATACATCATGTACACTAGACATTGATGGTTGTAGTGCTAGCTGATATGCTACTTTTCTACGTCTATCTAGAACTTCATAAGGTCCAATATATCTAGGACAGCTTTCCCTTCTGTCCAAACCTTTTCAAACCATGCATAGAAGATATTTTCAGAAATACCTTATCACCTATGGTGAATTCGAGATCTCTGCATCGATTATCTGCATATTGCTTCTGATGGTTCGGAGCTATTCAGACTCTTTCCTTGATAATGTCGACTACTCGACAAGTCTCTTCAACAAACTCTGGTCCAACAATACTCCGTTCTCCAACTTCTTTCCAAAACAAAGGAGTTCGACATTTCCTACCATACAGTGCTTCATTGGGTGACATCTGTATAATCGCTTGATAGCTATTGTTATAAGCGAACTCAATCAATGATAATTTCTCATCCCATGATCCTTTGAAATCAATGACACAAGCTCGAAGCATGTCTTCTAAAATCTGAATAGTACGCTCCGACTGTCCGTGTAAGACCCGCACGCCACGAACCCAGCCTAACCTTATATTTTGTGTCGGGACCTGTCTACATATCATGGTCGAGCCAAGTGGACCAAGTGTGTAAAGAAAAACCAAGACCTAATATGAAAATTTACTCAAAAATAGTCAAAATGAGGGTAGGGTCGCAGGTTTTAATAGACAGGTCCGACCCTCCCATCGACCATCAACCATGGGTCGCAAGGTCTATGAGTTGTCCGACCCTCCCATCGACCCTCCCATCCACCCTCGGTATTCGGTAAAAACAGCACGAACCGAAATTTGAGAAACCTTCCTAATTTCAATTGGAACCTTTCTTAAACTCAATGGGACTTATTTTGGGAGGTTTTGCCCTATAAATAGGACGTCCCTAAGCCTCTTTCACTCCTTTTACAACCCTAATTGGATTGAGAGAAAGAGAAGAGAATGAAGAGAAGAAGAGAAGGAAAACTTGACGAAAAGGCTAAGGAAGAAGAGGAAATTCAGAGGAACTCTGAATCTCAGCAAACCTAAGGTATGAATACATTCCCCATGATTTATTTAAGACTTTAGAATGGTTTATGAATAGGATATGACTTAGAAGAAACCCAAATCATCCATCCATGGTTAGGTTTTCATGGAAAACCATGGAGGAGAAACCATGTAGGTGAATAATGTATAGTTCTAAACCATAGAACATGTATAGAATGGATTGTGGAAGTAAGCCATAGGACCCAACCATGAAAGAGAGAACAAAATCTGATATTTTCGACTCAAACCATGGAGGGTCGCACCTAGGGTTGATGGTAGATCCGACCCTAGCATCGACCCTCAGTGTTCGGGAAGTTCAGATTAGGGGGAGGGTCGCACCCAGGGTCGATCATGACTCCGACCCTACCTCCGACCCTCAGTTTACAGAATGGTTTTTAAATTCAGAATTAATTCTAATTAAATTCTATCGACTTTGTTAGGTCTTCTAGCAATATAATAACATTATAAAGGTGATTCTAAAGCTTAGAAGAGTATCTATTAGCAAGCTAAGGTGAGGAAATGGAACTCTAAACTAATTGGTTAATAACAAACTTTTTTTCTCTTTTCTTGAGTCCAATCCCATGCTTGATTCTATGCGAATATGTTTGTAATGTGCATACAACATGTCATCCAATATTTCTATTACTTGTTCATGCATATTTACTTTATTGTTTATAACATGATGATGATGATGATGATAGGAATAGGCATGTGATTGTATGTGTGTGGTTGGTGTACTTGATGTGAGCGAGTATCGGGGAGGTGTGATGAGAACGTTAATAAACGTTAACCTTTGGCGGGTCTCAAGCACTTTAGCTCTATCTCTAACTCAAGTCTTGTGCATTAGCATCGTCGTATCGCCATTACTTTAGCGGAACTATTATGTCGTAGAGTATCGGGAGGTGGTCTCGGTCCTTGTAGTCTCGACTCTACCGGGGGCCTTAGCTCTATCTCTATGGACATTCCGAGGGGATGCTTTGGGGTGAAGCCTTGGATGCACTGTTTGGCATTAGGATTGGTTAGTTGCGAGCCCAGTTTGCAGCCCTCGCCAATAGGGGCTTACGTGTTGGTATGGCACTATATAGCAATAAACGTAACCTTTGTTATATAATGTTCATGGTTGGGTGCATGTGAGTTGACGATAAACGTGATCTTCGGATAACGTCACACACTCGTGTATAGAGGCGGGGTCAATAAACGCGACCTTTGGCTACCTAAACCTTTCTATTGCATACTGCAAACTTTAAACCGGACCAAAGATATAAATTGATTGCATGCATATGTACTGTTGCATTGTTTTGTTTACTCACTGAGCTCAAGTTGGAGAGCTGACCCTCGTGCGTGTAATTCTTTTTAGTTTCTGATATTGCAGGTACTATGATTGAAGATTATATCTACTTGCCAACATATGCACGGGTGGAGGCTATGAATGAGCAAGCTGTGGAGAACGAACATTGTTCGTTATGCGAGCGTTTCGGCGATGGATACGTTTAGTGTTTAGTTTTCGTATTTAGATATTGTAATATGTATTAAGTTATGTTTTGGTTACTTGGAAATACATGGAATATTAATTATTTATCATGTTTAGACCTCAGTTCATTACCTGTAAGACTTCCGCTATTTATTTTATTATCTCTGATTAATGTGGAATGTGTTTTAGTTTATCATATGTGGGATAGCCTATTTTGAGATCCTGGTTGAACCATTGGTTTGTTGACGGTTCATCACACCGTTTCGAATAGTGCGGAATTGGGGTGTGACAACTTGGTATCAGAGCTCTCGTAGGCCTTACCCATTAAACCTGAGTACTTCCACTAGAGTCCATGAACTGAGTTAGGATAAATTAAAAGCTTTAATACAAACATACAATAAGCACCTGTGTTGGTTGAGACAGAACCTAAACAAGACAATAATGTATATATAAAGGTGGAACCATATATATACACTCACACAGAAAGAGAAGACCAAAAATTATCCTAATAAACAAACAATATAGGGTATTATCTATAAGTTGGGTAGTTATCCAAGTATACAAGGATATAGTACAGTAGCAAGAAGGAAGCATCTGTAAAACAGAAAAATTAAATGTCGAGTTGGTACTCACAAGATGTGAAACTCGACGTATGACAAAGGAAGGAGAAAATGGCTAGTAATGCCTAATTCCCTGCAAAGGTAAAGGGAAAGGTCTCGGGCTAAATCCAAACAGAGATAAGAGAATAATGACCAAACATTAAGAATAAGAGCAACTATAAAGAAGCTTAAGCTATACTCCTGGGTGACGTGGAGACTCAGAGTGAGATCCATTACAAGCTGATCTATTGCCCACTACGCAAGAAGAGGATGTTGTAACTTGACCCCACCACTATCAGGGTCGAGAACGGGTAATGAAAACTCATCTGAGTTGGTAATCAGATTAGAGCAAATAAAAGGAGGAGAACAATCAGACCACTCCAGCCAACCACCTGGACTACCAAATACCTTGGCTATGGTTGTAATAAACTTGGCCCAATAAAATACAAGACCAACAATAGATGAGACTGACTATGCAAGTTGCTATGTGAATTTCTACCCAAGTTGTCGATGCCACATCAACACCTCCGAGTCGAACAAAGTATGGTACCAATTGGTAGCATCACTGTACCCCAACACATGTTAGCTATAACACAGTGCTTACTGTGTCCCAATAATGCATACCCCAGTGCAGAAGTTTGGTGCACAACAATCAGTTTATCAAGGTGGTTACCCTTGTCAGCCACCGAAGTATGGAATAGCTACATTATGATAGAATGATCCAACATGGGTTGAGGAATATTTTCTGAAGATGAAGCCTTAAACATTTTCAGCAAGGATCGAATATATTGTGGCCATATGGCAAGATAGTTTATATAGAATGCGGTGCATTATTGATTTAATCTTATGATTATAGAGGATGCACATACCAGATTTTAATTCTCGTACCTTGACAGGATACCTTCTTGATTTAACCTGTCAATTGAAGTCATAGATATTGTTTCTTTAGTAGTAGTCCTGATTATACCAATCTTAGCCACTCTCATGATCGACCAAATGAACAGAGATGTGAACTGAACGAATAGTTAAATGTTTAATCATGTTGAGCATAAATCTTTTCGATTTATACCTGATTTATTGATGTACGAAATCTTTCTCTAGATTTATACCTGATTTACTGATGTATGAAAGCTTCTCCAGATTTACTCTTGTAGTGCCTTGACCAATGGCATTATATATTCAATAGAACCTGTAATCATGAGGTCAAGAACTGTAAAACCTCTATTTTCATATATTTGGACCACCGTGCAATTTAATGATCTTTTGATGCCGGTTGGATTACCACAGATTTACTCTTGATCCTTGAAACCTAGATTCGCTAGATAAAGCAAGTGGTTGTCATTATGATAATTGAAAGAAGGAAAAGAATTATTTTGGATGCACATTCTGATTCATAAACTCCCTAACCATTGTTGATAAAGATGTGTAGTGATAATGGAATTATTGGAAGAAAGATGATTGGATTCAGATTAAATGCTATAGCAAATGAAACTCAGATGAAGTGATGGAGAATTTGTTTTGAGATTGCTAAATGGATGGATATGAATCATGTCTATAAATGAGTGCATGAGAAAATGTGGGAACTATTAAGAGTAGCCAGTAAGGAAATAGATAGCACTCGAGTAGAGTTAAGGATGGTTATATCGGTATGAATTTTGACAAGGTAGAAGATTCCTAAAGGCAAATTTAAGAGTGGATACAAGAATAAGTCATGGCATAAGTAGTACTCGATTTAATACAATGATAATTGAGTTATGCCCAATGTTGAGGGATATGATTAAGTAAAGACCAAATAGTTTGACTGAATTAATGAATTTATGGGCATATACCCTAATGCTTATAGATAGACTTGGGATATGAAGTAATCAATCACAAGATATTTTTCGAGGTATATGAAAGAGGGATCAGGATAGAACAAAAGTGATAAAGGAAATATAAGCTAATGAACTTTTCAAGATATGAGATTGTTAGCAATAGTCTTTGAAAATCATAAGAGATGAAGGAACTAGTCAAGCCCTTAAGACCGTTACACAAGATTTCTCTAGTTTAAGCCCTTTTGGGACTAAATGTTGTTTTAGATGAGTGTCATGAATAATGATTGAATCATATGGATGGACAGAGTTTGGATGCAACCTAAATCGAATTGAGATGGCAGACTTTGACGTCATCTTGGGAATAGACTGGTTGTCTCAATACTCTACAAAGTGATTATGTGCATAGAAGAGGTTATCATTTAAAAATAAAGATGGCATATAATTTAGTATTATTGGAAGCATATTGCCTAGTAAGCAGAAGCTGATCCTCGCTATGCTAAAGGCGAAGAGATGCTTTGAAGAGAAAGAAGTTGGATATATGGTATCTACGGTACACGTTACCAAAGAAGCACCACAAATGGAAGGTATTGATATGATGCATAAGTTCTCGATGTGTTTTTAGGAGAGTTACCTAGGTTACCATCTGATCATGTGATCAAGTTCGTCATCGACTTGTTACCCACGGACGATACTTGTGTCAAAGGCACCTATGAATAGCTCTTATAGAATTGAAGGAATTGAGACTCAATTACAAGAGTTACTAGGACAAGGGTCCTAATTGGCTAAGTAGTGCATCATGGGAAGTGCCAACGCAACTCGTAAAGAAGAAGGACGGTAGTATCAGATTATGCATAGACTATTGGGAACTAAACAAGTTCAAGATCAAGAATCGATATCTACTACCTTAGATCGATGACTTGTTTAAATAGTTGCAAGGAGCAAAGGTATTTTCTAAGATTGATCTTCGATCAAGATATCATCAGCGAAAGGATTTTGGACAAAAATATCTCAAAGATAGCCTTTAGGATCGGGATTGGACATAATGAGTTCTCGATTATAACGTTTGGATTAACCAATGCCCTTACGTCTTTTATGGAACTGATGAACTGGGTGTTTCATGACCTGTTGGACACGTCGGTCATAGTTTTCATAAATGATATTTTGGTTTATTCCAAGAATGAAGCAACTCATACAACGGACTTTAGAATAGCTTCACAACAACTGAGAAGTGAAAAGCTTATTGCCAATTCCAAGGAATATGAGACCTGATTAAACAAAGTGATCTTCTTAGATCACGTAGCATAAAAAAAAAGGATTAAAGTGGACCCTATTAAGATAGAAGCAATTTTATGGTGAGAAACACCTGAAGAATATTGCGAAGATCAGAAGTTTCTTGAGTTTAACTGATTATTACAGACGATGCTTGGAGGACCACCCTAAGATCGCAAAACCTCTTACCAAGCTAACCAGGAAGGGAGAGGAATTTATTTAGTCCTACAAGTGTGAATAATGTTTACAAATTCTAAGGTAAGGTTGATATCAACTGCCATCTTGATCATTTCGGTACCAAGGGAACCTTTTACCCTATACATTGAAGCTTTTGGATTGGATTTAGGATGCGGGTTGATGTAAGGTAAATAAGCGATTTCATATGCTTTAAGAAAACTGAAAGAGCATGAGAAGAGTTACCCAACCCATGATTGGAGTAAACAATTGTGATTCATGCAATCAAGACTTGGAGACATTATTTAAACGGAGAAGAATTTTAGATTAGATCAGATTACAAGTGTTTTATTTATCTCTTCATTAGAAAGAGTTGAACATGAGGATAGGAAAAATGGTTTGAACATTGAAGGATTAAGACCATGATATTCAAGGTTACTGAGCAAGGCTAATGTAGTAGCTAAGCCTTAAGTAAAAAAAAAAAAAAGAATTATGAAGTCCGAAGAAGGACCTAGTATAAATGCTGCCTCATATTCCGCAGCAACAGATTCAGATTTGGAAGAAGAGTGAAATGTAATAGAAACTCGTGATGATCCAATTGAGCGAGAACTTAGGGACGAAGAAAAAGTAGTAATTTTGTTATATCTGTATATAAGAGAGGTACAAGAAGATTTAGAGAAAGAAAAACCTAGCCCGGACTTACTTTGGATGCGGAGACGGTACTCAGATACAGAGGTAGACTCTGAATACATGAAGATAAAGACTCTGATATTATGAAGAGGATAAGGATAAGAGCCATTGTACTCCATATTCAGGATATCCTGGAGTACCAATATGTATCATGACCTGAAGAGATAACAAATGTGGCTTAGTGCGTGTTCCAGTGTCTGAATTATCAGCAAGTAAAAGCTGAATGACAAAGACCACCATGACTTACAATAAAAACTATGGGAGCCAGTTTGAAAGTGGAAGTGCATTACAATGAATTATGTCACTGATTTGCCATTGACTCCTAGATCGGTTGACGCAGTATGGGTGATTGTTGATCGCCTTATGAAGATAGCTCATTCCATTGCAATACGACCTTGGTATGCTTTGGAGCGGCTAAATAAGCTATATGTGGATAATATTGCCAGATTGAATGGTATGCATGAAAGCTTAATGTCGGTCAGAAGATTATGCCTTATCTCGAAGTTGTGGGAGAATCTATAGAAAACAATGGGAACGAAGTTGAAGTTTAGTATCGTATTTTACCTTAAATCGACGGACAGTCGGAGTGGACTATACAAATCCTAAGAGATATGCCCCGAGTTTATGAAATTGATTTCAAGGAACTTGAGTTGAGAAGTTATCGTAAATTAAAGTTGCTACTAAGCTACCATGTAAATGTTACCTATGAAGCATGGTACGGTAGAAATGTCAAATTCCTTTATTTTGGAATAAAGCCAATGAATGAAGAATTTTAAGACCTAAGTCAATTGCAGAAACTGTCGAGTGGCAGACAAGATCAAAGAAAAAGGGTCAGGATAGCTCAGGATTGTCAGAAGAGATACCAAGACCTTGAGTTCGCCATAAGGGACAAATGTTCTTGAAGAAATCACTTATGCGTAGTTTGAAACGATTAGACAAGAAAGGGAAGTAGTATTCTATATATGCATCGAATCTTATAAACTCTGGAGTGACGTAGAAAAGTTGCATATCAATTAGCGTTACCGCTATCCATGTCTAGTGTGCATGATGTATTTCGTGTGTCACTGTTGAAGAAGTACATTGGAGATCCATATCAAAAGTATTGACCATGGAATCACTGGATTAAATAGGAGATTTAACTATTGAAGTGGTACCAGCCTAGTTCACTAGTTGAAAGGTATAACACATTAAAAACTTGGTATCAATTATACGAAGATAATCTGACGAAGCAAGACGTGGAGATGACGGCATGAAAAGAAGAAGATGCAATGCGAAAATAGAATTCCCACCTATTGACTCTGAGGTAAATTCAAAATTTTGAGGATAAAATTTATTTTAAGGATGGGGGAGTTGTAAGATTCGTTCAAATTTTGAGGACAAAATTCATTTAAGGATGGGGAGTTGTAAGATCCGTACTTTTAAATTTCGAGGACGAAATTTCTTTTAAGGGTGGTGGAGTTGTAAGACCCGCACGCCACGAACCTGGCCTAACCTTATATTTTGTGTCGGGACCCGTCTACATATCATGGTCGAGCCAAGTGGACCAAGTGTGTGAAGAAAAACTAAGACCCAATATGAAAATTTACTCAAAAATAGTCAAAATGAGGGTAGGGTCGCAGGTTTTAACAGACAGGTCCGACCCTCCCATCGACCCTCACCATCGACCCTCAACCATGGGTCGCAGGGTCTATGAGTTGTCCGACCCTCCCATCGACCCTCCCATTGACCCTCGGTATTCAGGAAAAACAGCACGAACCGAAAATTGAGAAACCTTCCTAATTTCAATTGGAACCTTTCCTAAACTCAATGGGACTTATTTTGGGAGGTTTCGCCCTATAAATAGGACGTCCCTAAGCCTCTTTCACTCCTTTTACAACCCTAATTGGAATGAGAGAAAGAGAAGAGAACGAAGAGAAGAAGAGAAGGAAAACTTGACGAAAAGGCTAAGGAATAAGAGGAAATTCAGAGGAACTCTGAATCTCAGCAAACCTAAGGTATGAATACATTCCCCATGATTTATTTAAGACTTTAGAATGGTTTATGAATAGGATATGACTTAGAAGAAACCCAAATCATCCATCCATGGTTAGGTTTTCATGGAAAACCATGAAGGAGATCATTAAAACCATGTAGGTGAATAATGTATAGTTCTAAACCATAGAACATGTATAGAATGGATTGTGGAAGTAAGCCATAGGACCCAACCATGAAAGACAGAACGAAATCTGATATTTTCGACTCAAACCATGGAGGGTCGCACCTAGGGTCGATGGCAGATCCGACCCTAGCATCAACCCTCAGTGTTCGGGAAGTTCAGATTAGAGGGAGGGTCGCACCCAGGGTCGATCATGACTCCGACCCTCAGTTTACAGAATGGTTTTTAAATTCAGAATTAATTCTAATTAAATTCTATCGACTTTGTTAGGTCTTCTAGCAATATTAACATTATAAAGGTGATTCTAAAGCTTAGAAGAGTATCTATTAGCAGCTAAGGTGAGGAAACGGAACTCTAAATTAATTGGTTAATAACAAACTTTTTTTCTCTTTTCTTGAGTCCAATGCCATGCTTGATTCTATGCGAATATGTTTGTAATGTGCATAAAACATGTCATCTAATATTTTTATTACTTGTTCATGCATATTTATTTTATTGTTTATAACATGATGATGATGCTGATGATAGGAATAGGCATGTGATTGTATGTGTGTGGTTGGTGTACTTGATGCGAGCGAGTATCAGGGGAGGTGTGATGAGAATGTCAATAAACGTTAACCTTTGGCGGGTCTCAGCACTTTAGCTCTATCTCTAACTCAAGTCTTGTGCATTAGCATTGTCGTATCGCCATTACTTTAGCAGAACTATTATGTCGTAGAGTATCAGGGGAGGTGGTCTCGGTCCTTGTAGTCTCTGACTCTACTGAGGGGCCTTAGCTCTATCTCTATGGACATTCTGAGGGATGCTGGGGTGAGGCCTTGGATACACTGTTTGGCATTAGGATTGGTTAGTTGCGAGCCCAGTTTGCAGCCCTCGCTAACAGGGGCTTACATGTTGGTATGGCACTATATAGCAATAAACGTAACCTTTGTTATATAATGTTCATGGTTGGGTGCATGTGAGTTGACGATAAACGTGATCTTCGGATAACGTCACACACTCGTGTATAGAGGCGGGGTCAATAAACGTGACGTTTGGCTACCTAAACCTTTCTATTGCATACTGTAAACTTTAAACCGGACCAAAGATATAAATTGATTGCATGCATATGTACTGTTGCATTGTTTTGTTTACTCACTGAGCTCAAGTTGGAGAGCTGACCCTCACGCACGCAATTCTTTTTAGTTTCTGATATTGCAGGTACTATGATTGAAGATTATGTCTACTCGCCAACATATGCACGGGTGGAGGCTCTGAATGAGCAAGCTGTGGAGAACGAACATGGTTAGTTACGCGAGTGTTTCGGCGATGGATACGTTTAGTGTTTAGTTTTCTTATTTGGGTATTGTAATATGTATTAAGTTATGTTTTGACTTGGAAATAAATGAAATATTAATTATTTATCATGTTTAGACCTCAGTTCATTATCTGTAAGACTTCCCCTATTTATTTTATTACCTCTAATTAATGTGGAATGTGTTTTGGTTTATCATATGTGGGATAGCCGATTTTGAGATCCTGGTTGAACCGTTGGTTTGTTGACGTCGTTCATCACACCGTTCCGAATAGTGCAGAATTGGGGTGTGACAGTCCGTCTATCTGAGGATGTAATGCAATACTAAACTTTAATGTTGTACCCATAGCCTTCTGTAATCCTTCCGAAAACTTTGAGGTAAAGCGTGGGTCTTTGTCGGACACAATACTTTCAGGTACACCATGTAATCAGGCAATATTATCTACATAAATCTTAGCTAACCACTCTAGGGTATACTGAGGTCGTATAGCTATGAAACTAGCTGTCTTGGTCAAACGATCTACAATCACCCAGACCATGTCAACTACTCGGGGAGTCAATGCTAACCCGGTGACGAAGTCCGTAGCGATGCAGTCCCATTTCCATGCTGGTTCTGGCAGTGGCTACAACAATCCTATAGGTCTTTACCTTTCAGCCTTTACCTGCTAACAATTCAAGCATTGAGACACAAATTTAGCTACATCCGCTTCCATTTCTCTCCACCTATATAGTTTCTTCAGATCGTGATACATCTTTGTACTTCCAGGATGTACCGAAGAAGTGGTGGTGTGAGCTTCCTTCATTAGTCTGTGTCTAACATCCAAGTCTTCATTTTCAGGAACACATACCCTTCCTTTGTATCTTAGTACCTTTTCAACGTCCAAGGTGAACTCAGGAGTAGTCCTACCTTTTTTGAGGTCTTCTTGCACCATTCTCAGATAAGGGTCTGAGTTAATAGCTGCTTTCACTTCGTCTAATAGAGCAGGTACAATCTTCAATGTAGCAAACCTGTTTGAGAATAGATGAATAAACCAATGGTCAGTTGATTCATTCGAAATATCAATCACGAACTATTCTTTACAGTAATTAAATACTCTCCCTGTGACACACGCCACAACATTTGCACTAGCTTTTCTTGGGATTCTGTCATTACTTTCTTGCTTAGTGCGTCAGCAACTACATTAGCTTTTCCTAGATGATACTGGATTTTGCATTCATAATCCTTCAATAATTTTAGCCATCTTCTTTGTCTCATGTTCAACTCCTTCTGATTAAAAAGATGAGTGAGACTCTTATGATCTAATTTAATTTGAAATTTTTCTCCATACAAATAATGTCTCCATATCTTAACAGCATGTACTACTGCTGCTAATTCCAAGTCATGAGTGGGATAGTTCTTTTCATGTGTTTTCAGTTGTCTTGAGGCATACGCAATTACTTGTTCTCCTTGGATAAGTACACATCCTAAATCTAACCCAGACACATCGGTGTACAAGGTAAATGGTTGTATTGGGATCAGAATAGTCAAGATGGGAGTTGATATCAATCTAGCCTTCAATGTTTGGAAACACTCTTCACATTTGTCGGTCCAAATAAACTTTTCTCCTTTCTTTGTCAGACTGGTGAGAGGTACGACGATTCTAGAGTAATCTTCCACGAATCGTCGATAATAACCAGCTAAACCTAAGAAACTTCTGATTACTGCAATATTCTTAGGTGCTTCCCATTTCACAATGACTTCAACCTTGCTAGGATCCACTTTAATTCCTTCAGCGGATACAACATGGCCTAAGAAAGTGACTTCATTCATTGGCTGATCTCCTAGGCATTTCCAACGATGGTCAGTTGGTATACTGTACACCTAGGGAGCCATAGTTTTTGTTTACATAGGTGCGTGTAGAAATAGATAATCAGATTCTTTGGGATAACCACTGGGAGATGAAAGCAATCAACCTAAATCCAGAGCCACGGGTCTACTGTAAGATTATCCAGCATAATCTTATTCCCTAGGGCGGATAATACGAGATGGTCTCACAGCTAACTCAGTACCTGTTGTGTTGTATCTATACTAAGCAGCCTGTCTGCCTCCCATATATTATTCTTTGGACTATGCACAGAGCTACGTTGCTTGACTCGAGAGGTAACTTACCCTATGGGCGGCTGATCTCCACCTTGCTCGCTCATCTACAGGTGGACCTAGTGGATGAAAAGATCCTTGAGGACACCTTCTTAGCCGACCTTGATTGGGAGGCCATCAGCAGGATGGGCATGAGAGAGATACATGTCAGTGATGATAAGAGGAATGCTATGAGACATCCTCTCACTCAGGTGGCGGCAGCAGATGCAGAGGCGGAAACAGCAGAGGTAATAGCAGAAGCACACGAGGGTGATGATAAGGAGGATGATGATCGGATGTATATGGATGTGGATGCCATCCCTCCTCCATCACCATAGCATTCTACTGGAGCTGGCCCTTCTAGGGCTTCTCATTCAGCAGGCCCTTCACGCCCACCACCAAATGACATGATGGGACTGTTACAAGAGATTTGAGAGGCTCAGTGTATGGCTGATTGGAGAGTAGGAGAGCTTTTAGATGCCTAGCACTCTACACACCAGCGGGTAGCAGATCTAATAGCTAGTCTCTGAGTGACTCAGACTCAGGTGGTCTGGCTCGCGAGAGTATATGTTGAGTACTATGATAGAGATCGTGAGGCACCTCCTCCTCCAGCACCTCCATTTCCATGATATCATTTATTTATTTTTCCTTTTTATACTACAGAGTAACTGTCTGGATTGTGGACTGTACTCTGATTTGGATGTACATTTGTCTTATTTCCATTTGGATATATATATAATTGGTTTTCCCTTTACATATGTATATTATTCTCTTTATTAGTTTATGTCTCATATAACACAGGTGCTTATGGTGTATTCTTATTACAGGTTTTAAATTTTACCCTAACTCAGTTCATGACTCATGTGCAAGTAGTCAGGTCAATGGGTAAAACCTGAGAAGCTCTGATACCAAGTTGTCACACCTCAATTCTGTTCTAACCAGAATGGTGTGATGAAGTGCCAATAAACCAATGGTTCACCCAGGATCTCGTATAGGTCGTACCCACCATATCAAACCACACACACATCCACATTATTAATCAGAGATAATAAACAAATAAGTGAAAGTTTTACAGATAATGAACTGAAAGTCTAACAGTGAGAAATAAGTATTTAATCCAATTATCTTGAAACTAAAAGACATAAAAAAAATAATCAATTACATATCTGATGTTCAAATTATAACTAAACATAAGCAAAAACACATTGGTTGTACTCGCATGATGAATCATGCGCATTTTCTTCAGCTTCTATGTCCATCGCAGCAACGTGTCCAAACGTCGGTGCACTCATATATTCTTCAACAGTAGGACCTGCATCATCAACTAAAAATATTCAACGTCGAAAGGGTGAGCACATCAAGGCCCAGTGAGCAAACAAAACAATGCAATAAACATATGCATGCATTTAATTCATATCCTTGGTTTGGTTTATAAGTTTACAATATGCTATAGAAAGGCTTGGTGGCTGTCGCACCTTTATACACTAGTGTATGAATCCTCCCAATGGATCAAACACCATTGCCATCCCACATGAACCCACCATGGAATAGAGATAGAGCTAAAGTGTCCGGATCAAACACCACCAACACTTCCCCTGATGCCCTACCCATACCAATACGTAAGCCCCTATTGGTGAGGGCTTGCAAACTGGGCTCACAACTAACCAATCCTAATGCCAAATAGTGTATCCAAGGCCTCAACCCAGCATCCCTCAATACGTTCATAGAGATAGAGCTAAGGACCCCCGACAGAGTCAGAGACCACATGGTCCGAGACCACCTCCCCTGATGGCCTATGACGTAATAGTTCTACTAAGGTAATGGTGATACGACGATGTTAGTGGGCAAGACTTGAGTAGAGATAGAGCTATAGTCTGGTGACGAAGTCAAAGACCACCATGCCACATCCTCCCCCTGATGCTCCACTCACATCCAACACACTAACCTCACACACGTATTCACTTGCCTATTCCTAGCATCATCATCATCATCATCATCATCATGTTATAAATAAATAGAATTAAATATACATGAACAGTAATAGCAGGAATATTGGATGACATGTGAGGTGCATGTTACAAGCATACAACATAAAATTAATCATGGCATTGGACTCAATAAAATAAACAGTTTGTTATTAACTAATTAATTTAGGTCTTGTTCCCTCACCTTTAGCAATACTCGATCTCCTTCCAAGCCTTGAAATTCTCTTTGAATTGATTTAACAACCTAAAAATTATATGAATTTAGGGTTCATATGTAACATGTTACAGTGTTCAAAACTCAAAACTGAGCACTGATACTGTATTGACCTTGCTGCCTACGGTCGATACCCTATGGTCGCATATGGTGCAACCGTAGCTGCGACTATATGGTTTCTAAAATCTTCTCGAATGCCTATGGTCGATCCTCTGGTCATGCCGGTCATGCTATGGTCCACCGTAACTGCGACCTTGAGATTTTTTGTCACAGTCTACATGCAATTCGAGTTCTTCCTAGGTCAATTCTTCTGATCTTCAATGGGGTTTATTCTAAAGTTATCCTATGGCCATCATTAGTAGTTTCTTATTAACCCTAATCATCAAATTCACTCCTAATGGTTCTCCTTGGAATTTTCTCAAGAAAATCACATAGATCATAATAGGTTGATATTGTCTATCTTCCAATGAAGTCTTATTCCTTAGAGTTTACATCTCCAGAGATTCGTTTCATACCTTTTCCTGTAATATAGCGCCAATCTCTTTTCAATAAATTCCTTTCCTTAGCTTGTTCTTCTTCTCTTTCTCTAGGGCTTACTAATGTTCTAAAAGAGTGAAAAAAGACTGAGGGATGTCCTTTATATAGAGAAAAACTCTCCATATAGAGTCCTCTATCAATTAGGAAAGCAATCCCTTAATTTAGGAAAGTTTTCAAAACTCAGAGTCTGATCTGGGGTCTCACGGTCGATCATACGGTCGCATAAATCATCGACCGTAGGGTCTAAATCATCGACCTTGGGGTTCTAGATTTGAGATTTTTCTTCCTTTCCTTATGGTTGACCATACCTACCCAGGTATGCAACCTTAGTTATGTTTTCAGTGTTTTTAACTCAATTCTCATACCTGGTTTGTGATCTATCTTCACACGCTCGGTCTACTTGGTCCAGAAATGATAGAAAGACCTGGCACGATACTGTTTGACCAATTTAGTGGAGTATGGGTCTTACATGCATACTCTGGATCTTCTAAAAAATAAATCTCCAAATGGTGTCTGGATTCTTGAAGCATATTAGCTTGACTATCAGAATTTGTGAACTCAGGTGTAATCTCAAAAAGAACAACATGAAAAGGAATGGTGATAGGATCAAATTCAAAAGTGATAAGACAAGTAGAATCAAAACTTTCTTCAAAGATTTCTATGGCATTAGTTAAATGATGTAGGAAAGGGTTGTTGGTCATTAAAGCTGGCTTGTTTCTGATCTTAAATGTTCCATTTTCCAACATATCCTGAATGACATGCTTCAGTTTAAAGCAATACTCGATTTAATGTCCATTCTGGTTACAGTACTTGCAGAAACTATTTGGTCAAAAATTTACTATTAAAGGATTTAGGAGACGTCTGGGGTCAAAGATCTTATGTTTTCCAGCACTTACAAGCTTATCCAAAATAACAGTTCGAGGTAAACCCAACTCAGTAAACTGCCTTCTGTTTCCCTGGTAACGGTCCTGCATTGGTAGATGCTACACTTTTCACAGCCAAAGGTATTATGACTGCTATTGACTTTGACAGGTAAGACTTTCTAATTGGGATTGCGTCTATCTTAATTGGTAATTCATCTCCATGATTAATGCTATCCTCCACTTGTTGTCCAGCAGCCATTAATACTTTAAAAGATAAAATCCCTTGGGCAAACAGATAACCTTTGTACACTTTATTCAAACCCTTCATTATCAGTGCTACTTGACCTCTTTTTGAAGGTCTATCCCATATTTGTGCAGCCACTAATCTGAATCGGGTCAGGAAGAGGTGAATCCTTCATTGGGCAGTTAAGTCATGGTTTCCAATTGTCTCTTATTGGTCTCAATCTCTGTATTATAAGAGTATTGGTCATTGAACACTTTGGTAATATCTCCCCATGAATGGATTTGAGAGGGCCTTAGGTTCATCAACCACCTATGAGTACCACCAGTAAGCGAAAACTGGAAAGCTTATCCTAGTTGTTCATCAGAAAACCTGCCACCTTGTCTGAGAAGGCTGGTGAAAGATCTTAGATGGGTCTTTGGATCACCCATTCCATTAAATTTCTCCGTAGTCCACTTGAACTTCGGTAGTAATTTGGCATTCAAGAAAAAACATAAGCCTTCCGAGTCGATTATTTGATTTTCTACTCCTTTCAAACCTCTGAGCAACTGTTCTACATTATCAATTCTCCTATAAGATTTCTTGGTAGATTTAGGTGTTTCGTATAAGATTTCTTCCTCGTCCTCTTTACCATCAGACCTAAGATCTTGTAGAGAGGGCTCTCTAGAGCTAGAGGTTTGAGCTTTTGGAGTATCAGACTTCTCTTCACCTTTTTTTTTTTCTTGTTTTCCCGTGACCTTGCATGCTCTGCTCTATGTGGAATTGATTTTGCTTTACCAGGTCTACCAGGGCATTGACGGTTCTCTCCAATTGTATTATTCTCTTTCTATCTTCATTGACATTAGTGAGTTGTTCTGGATGATCCTAACCCTCCATGATGTCCGGCAGATTGCTTACGACTGAAGACAAGGATCCTGAGGTAGACACTCTAAATAGTCTCCTAGTGGTGGGATCTTGAGTCCAAATGGCTAAAGAAATAGATGATCACTAAATTGGGACTGAAAGACAGATGAAAAGGAATAATTAGGATGGAATAATTGGTTTGGGAGATAGACCTTGGAAGGAGTACACATGCACATACAATGACTCGACCATATCATGGTTAGCTCTTTCATAAGCGAAGTCAAATTAATCTATCATAGCCAAACTCATTGAATTGAATAGCCTTGTAGATGGTTTCTGAAAATATGAATCCAAAATGGACTATATGATCACCAACTACATGGACTTTTCAAATTCAAAAAGTTTGGCATAGATCCATTAGCATGCCAACTCCCATAAAGGATATCAAACAATTTTTGGTTCAAAATGAATAAGTAAGCAAGCGATTTAATCAAAATATTCGTATTGATATAAGAAAGAATCGAGTCACCCTCATCTTTGACATTGAATATGATAAGCCTATTACATGAGTTGTAATTTCATGAATAGATTTAAGAAAATCAATATAATCAAACTAAGAGTAGAACAATTCTAAATACATCGACATGAATATCGAGGTTAACGCAACCTTACTCGAAATGTTCTATAATGAACTGGATCACAACAAATATTAGTAGTATAAATGATAGGTTCAGCAAAGATCACCTTGACGAGGATTAGAATGTCTAACGGTAGATAAATATGGAATCATTGACTCTACATCATTTTAATATACCCTAAGGTACTAGGTCAAAGTTGTGGTTTCACTTGACAGGACATCCAGTATAAACTAGGAACTCGTTAGTGCTAGCCACTCAATGTGTAGCACACTCCCAAGAGATTGCAATATAAAGCACACAACAATTTATTCACACAATAGTTCATATTAACAATAATTACATGGCACCTAACACACAAGAAAACATAGCACATTTCTTGATCTTAGGAAAGGATAGTAAATCTGAAGCCTGATATATTATCCCCAGTGGAGTTGCCACTGTATGGACAAAATAGTTAAAAATGAAAATGGAGTCGCCACCTAGATAAGGTCTAGGACCTGTATATAATTTCTTAAATGAGAATACTAATGACTCACGCAATGGATTAAGACATACGGTCAAAATTAGAGAAACAATGGGTAAGTGTCATGTTACAATTTGGGAAGGTGTTAGGCACCCAAATTGCCTAATCTGAATATTAGTTTCCATATACTATCCTTTTCTATCCTAATTTAAATTACAGGCAATGGCTAAATAAATTTTAACAGGTACCAGACTTAAGTTCTAGATATATTTTAATCTAGGAGTAAGCCATACAATTATGAATATAACAAGAAAGAAAAATTAAGGTAAGATATAGATAAAAAAATAAAATAGATTGGATGATGGACTAATCAGCCAATCTCAAGTAACAAGTGCGTAACTCTCTACACATTGAGAGATAAAAATCACTTTCAACCATTAAAACCAAGTTCAATGTTTGAACGAAATGATTTAAAATTGATTCTAAAAATGACATTCAAAATGACATGAAAAATGGAAAGATAATTAAAGTAAATTAGTTTAAGACTGAACTCGAATGATAGGCACTCAAGCTACCTACGTATCTCAGGATAAGCCCAAGAATCAAGCCCAACATAGTTCAACCGCTTGGGTTGGTAAAATGATAGATTCCTATAACCAATAGTCAAGCTAATAGGTCATTTAGGTTTAGGGTATTGAATAGATTCCTACAGTCACTATTCAAACTGATAGGCCATCTATGGAAAGTAATCAAATAGACTTCTACAGCTACTAGTCAAGCTTATAGATCGTTTATGTACAAGTAAGGGTTGAAAGGGACTTTCAAGCAAAGATGGAATGCTAGCCAGGGTTCCATGCGAAGATGGAGGATTGAAATTGAATTTGAGATTAAATTTGAGATTAAAATTGAAATTGAAATTGAAATTGAAATTGAAATTGAAATTGAAATTGAAATTGAAATTGAAATTGAAATTGAATTTGAATTTGAAATTGAATTGAATTTGAAAATATGCTTGATGATTGAAATAGTAAAGTTTGAAAAATATAATTAGAAACAAGTGTGCACAGTATAAGGCACATTATGATGCAAATTGGGTGTTATTGCAACCCTCATTGCAATTGAAAACAAGTATGCAAAGTGCAAGGCACATTATGACGCAAATTGAGTGTTATTGCAACCCTCATTGCAATTGGACTGAGCTTGGGTGATAGATACCCAGACAACCTATATATCTTAGGAGAAGGTCCGAGAATCTAGTCTATTGTGAAGACAAAGATGAAAATCTTGGAAGTCACCACCTAGATTAAAGGTCTAGGACCTTAGAAATGTGAAATCTCACCCTAAGGTAAGTCTTCGATTGACTCATGACCATTAAATTGGATTTCTGATTCATCAAAGATTGGATAAGCGTCACGTTACGATTATGGGAAGGGATTAGGCACCCAAACCACCCGATCGAAATTGGTCTCCTATGCCTTTCCTATGCTAGACTCTATCTGTTAAATCGAACCAAACCAAGTGGTTTGATATCATTGAATCGAATCTTTATCCATCAGATTGCCTACGTATTACGGAATTATTCTGAAAATCAGGTTCACCATCGTAGTTCAGGTGTGATTAAAGTTTATGGATGTGATTTATGCTTGTGCATGATTAAGTTTATTGTTCAAGTTGAAATTTATGCTTAAAAGGATGAGAAACTCTATGGGTTAGGATCTGGATAATCCATGTGGACTGATAGATAGTCCTAGTGGATCTAAAAATAACTTTATTTGGGTCAAAATATGGATAACCCATTCTGGGTTGGAATGTGGATAACCTTATCAAAGATGAAATGTGGATAACCCTATTTGGGTCAAAATATGGGTAAATATCCTAGTGGATCTATTGATAGTCCAAGTAGACTAAGGTTTGGATCTGAATTTGAGTTTCTCCCAAATGGGCTACGTATCCTAGGGTCTGCCCTATGAATCAGAATCCGCCTAGCTCGGGTTGATAATCCATTCTGGATCAAAATGGGGGTAAATATCCAAGTGGATCTATGGATAGTCCGAGTGGACTAAAGTGTGGATCCGAATTTGGGTTTCTTCCAAATGGCCTACGTATCCTAGGGTTTACCCTAGGAATCAGAATCCGTGTAGTTCGGGCTTTGGGTTGAAATGGTTGAATATCCTAGCAGATCAATGGATAGTCCAACTGGACTAAGATGTGGATCCGAATTTGGATTTCTCCCAAATGCCCTACGTATCCTAGGGTTTGACCTAGGAATCAGAATCCACATAGTTCGGGTTGATAACCCATTCTGGGTCGAAATGGTGGTAAATATCCAAGTGGAACTATGGATAGTCCGAGTGGACTAAGATGTGGATCCGAATTTGGGACTCTCCCAAATGGCCTACGTATCCTAGGGTTTGCCCTAGGAATCAGAATCCGCGTAGTTCGGGAAAATAACCTGTTCTAGGTTAGATGGAAAACCTATTATAGGTTTAAGGTTTAAAACCTATTCTAAGATTAGGATTGAGAACCTATTCTAGGTTTAGGGTCTACCGAGTGGTAGAAATCATCCTGAGCTACCCTTTTTATCCTGAATTTTAATTTTAGAAGGTTTGGGAAAGCATTCTCTTTCTTTGTTAAGACTTTTTATTATTTTCCATTATACCCTTCCCAAGAATGTGGGTGCCTAAATGCACGTCCCCACACCTAATATGTTTGCTAGGTGTACAGATATGGCAGTTTGACTAGGGTGCAGTATAAATTAAATTACTATCAAAATAAATTATTCATCTAAATATGGCATATAAAACATTTATGGTAAAAATTCACATATAGTAAGATT
Source organism: Protea cynaroides (assembly GCA_028583415.1). NCBI lineage: Eukaryota > Viridiplantae > Streptophyta > Magnoliopsida > Proteales > Proteaceae > Protea > Protea cynaroides. The sequence goes on from CM053274.1 coordinate 62,582,252, forward strand.
GTTAGAAATCTCTCAAATATGGTATGTATTGCAAATAAGGCAAGAGCCTATATGGCATGATCTAGTATGCTATCTTCTAAGCATGACAAGACCTAATATGGCAGTGAGCATTTAAACATGGCAATGAGCATCCAAATATGGCAATGAGGATCCAAACATGGCAATAAGCATCCAAACATGTCAGTGAGCATCTAAAAACACTCATTATGAAAAATTCAATGGTATAAATCACTCTTGATGATAATCTAACCGTTCAAATTTATTTAAAACATTCCTAAATATAATCCAACGGTTCAAATCACTCAAGATGGTAATCCAACATTCAGATTCGTTTAAATCAGTTTTCATGTCATCCAATGGTTCAGATCGCATATTAACATGCATCATATGATTAAATCTTGAAAATCTATGGTTTAGATCAAATTAAATCACATTAACAAGCAAATAATATGATCAAATGAAGCAGATCGGGTATGAGGTAGAATTGAACAAGTTTGGATAGGTGGAAATATAGGGTTTGCTGAGTGATAGGGAAACGATGGGTATGGTGCATGGAGGTCAGTGATGGCTGTAATAGTTGGTGTTGTGGTATTAATTTGGTGGTAATGGTGGCGCCATAGGCAGAACTGATTGGGGCTAAGTGGCGATTTGCATGGTCTATGATATAGGTGAATAACATTTATGCATGTGGGATCTTGAGAGTGTGAGATGGCTACGGGTGTTGGGTGCTTAAATTAGAATTTAAAATGAGGTATGAAGATGGTAGTGACATGTGGGCATGGGCTTGATGAGGTGTAGCTGGACAGTAGTTAGTGGATGGAGAGAGTTTGTGAGTGTAGGCCATGTGGATTGCAGTTACAGCAAGGTAGAAAGATGGCTTGGCTGGGAGTTATTGTAGAAGAATTGGGGATAGGTTGGAGTGCATGCATGGGTAAGGTGGGTGTTTAGAGAGGTGGATAATGGTTTGATGGTGGCTACGGTGATGCTTCGGTGTTGGCTAGTATGGGATTAGGATAGATGGAAGCGGGGGTGATATGCAGGTCATGGGAATGGCGCACCAAGGGGAATGATCAGCAGTAGCAGGTCGGTTGTGATAGATGGTTGGATTTGATGTATAGCCAGATGGTGGCTGGGTGGTTTTCTGTTCCAGGGGCTCTGCAGTGGATGGATGGGCAGATGTAAGGGAGATGGAAGGGAGATAGAGATTATAGGTGTCTAATGTTGGGGTAGCAAGGTTAGAAAATCAGGTTGCAGGTGGCCTGGTTTAATGAGATGTGCAGATTAGTGCAAGGTGTCGCATGTGGAGGATTTATAGCAATGCAGGGCTGAGGTGGGTAGTGCTTACCTGCGATCTCTCTCTCCCTCTGTTCTTCTCTTTCTCTTCTCTTCTTCGGCTTTAACTCCTCTTTTCTAGCTTCTTCTTCTTCTTCTTTTGTCAGTCCTCCTCTTTCTGAATCTCTCTCTCTCTTTCTCTCAATCCCCTCTCGATTTCTAATCCCCCCCCGTTCTTCCCTTTCTCTTCTCTTCTTTCCCTTTTTTACTCCTCTTTTCCAGCTTCTTCTTCTTCCATCAGTCCTCCTCTCTCTATCGGATTTCATTCCTTTCTCTCTCGGCCTCCATCTTCTCATATTTCCTTTCCTTTTTATCTTTTTTTTCCTTTTTTTATTCTCACCGCTCCTCTCTCCACTTGTCATCCTCCTCTCTCTCTCTCGGATTTCATTCTTTTTTTCTTTTTTTCTTTTTTTATTCTCCACCCCACTTCCTTCCGCCCTCCATCTTCTCGACTTTCATTCCTTTTTCTTTTTTTCCTTTTTTTATTCTCCTCCCTCAATCTTCTCAGATTGCCTCTCAATCTCTCGTCCTTCCTTTTTTTTCCTTTTCTTCACTTCTTCTCATTCTCACTCTTATTCTTTTGGATTCCCTCTCAATTTCACGTCCTCTCTCTTTTCTTTCTTTTCTTTCTTGGTCAGTCTCTCTTGACGCATATAATGTACATTTATACAATAATATATCATAAAGTATACATAATAATATGTAATAACATACATATTAATATATATACTATATAATATATTCTATATAATTACATATCTATATGGTACTATGCACATGGATGAACCGGTTCAGTCTAGACTGGTCTGACTTAAGTTGACTGGGTTGGATTGACTTAAACTGAGCTGGGTTGGACTGAGAATGACTTGAATTAACTGGGTTTTCTCTCTTTATCATTTCATGGGCCATTTTCGCTGTCATTCTACACGGAATTTTCCGATAGCCTTTATTCTAAATTTTCTACGTTCACTTTATAGAACACTAAAAATGAGGAATATTGGAACTTGAATCATCACATTTGGAAATAAAATGGTCCACTTATGAATTTCTGAAGTTTAAGCAGGCCAATTATCGATAATTTGGCTGATCATTCTGCATGGGATCCTTCAGAGACTTCTACCGGAAATTCTTTATGTCCACCTTGTAGAGTACTAAAAATGGAACATAATGAAACTGAAATCACCTGATTTGGATATGGGGTGACTAAAATATGAATTTTCAAAGGTTAAATGACCTTGGGAGAACTGAGAAATTGGCAAAAACCAACTTGGACGGACCTACTTCTGTTGACTAAGAAAGTAGTGACTTCAGACTAGACAATGGATCCTTGATGTAATGCTCATGATCAAGTTTGATTCCTCTACATAGGGTATATCTATGCCCCAGTGTCTGCATGTTGTGACATGCCACTACTATAGTGTGCTAGGGACAAGAGAGAAGGAAACGGGCAATCTAACAAGTTAGAACTTGGTTGAATCTGGATTGCATCAAGAATTTGACCATGCTTCCAAGGTCAAGGGAAGATTGACAGATTGATTGCAGAAAGTGACTTCATAGATAAACCCTTCTTGAATCTTGAAAAATGAGGGAGCTGATGATTTGATGAATTTGGCTACATCCGTAACCAGGCCGTGACAAAAGGATTTGAAGATAGAATTCTATTGAAAGGCAATGCTATGGAGCCCAATAGATGATGGTTTGTTCAACTCCTCTGAGTATGATTCACTGGAGAGTAAGAGGGGTTCCTTTCCTTATGGAGGGTAGACTGGGTATGACACTTGTCTACATGAACCACTGGATTTTTCTATGTAGGGCCAATGAGGGCAATGCTTTAGGGTTGCATCAAGTCGCCTATCCCCATTGAAGTATTATGGGTTGCCCATTGAGGTTTCTTGGGTTGCTTTTCCTTGTTGAGGTTTCTTTTCTTCCTTTATTTTTTTTTCATCATTTTTTTTGCAGACCCCATCTTGGGTTAAATAAAGAGTCTTAATATGGTGAGGATATTTCCAAAATTATGGTCCTATCCAATGGTCTGAAACCCTTAGGGGAAGTCCGAACGGCATGACTTTCATGACAAATGGGTAGCCTTACCCCACTGTTTAAGTTGACACCTACACGTATTGATAGGTGGGCAGCTATTTGAATCATCACTAAAAGCGACCTTAGGGAAATGCAGTCCCACACCAAAATTAAAAATGGTGCCGAATTATGTTTTCCTTTCTTGGAGATGTTCAGATGAAACACGTGTCTCAACAAGTTACATCGAGATGCCGAATCAGTCGCGATCATATCTAGACCTGAAACCTTTAAGTTTGTTGACAAGTATTGATGTTGAAGGTCCAAGAGGACTGATGTGAAACTGTCCACATGGGTCTACCATTGGGAGAGTGTTTGGTTGTTTATGTAGAATGGGTTTATCTTACCGAGAAGGTCCCATTTTATTGGCTTGAGAAATGAAGGGCTTATAGGAACCTTGGGAAGCCGTCGGATGTAATGAACGACAGATGAGGGTTCTAGCCAAACTCATGAATTTGTACATAAAATGATGACATGATCACGAGATACGATGCCATAAAAAACTGATAATCAAAAGAAGGGCTTGTGATAGAGACTCCTTGGAAGGCCGTCAGATTGATAGACGGGAGAGAGAGTCAATGCCGATGAGAAATCTTTCTCTGATGATGAAGAAGTGATGAGATTGTCTCCTGTAATGGCGGGATGTAATTGGCCAAAATCAAAAGTCCGGTCCAACATGCTATGAATCTCGAAGAACGATCGCCCTTGCTATCAGGCTTTAATTGGAACTACCATCTTCTTGAAGTGAGAACAACAATTGGCTAACTGTCGAGCTCCAATGCCATTCAACATCTTACTATTTTCTTTTTCTTTTTTTGTTTTTTTTTTATGTGGAGGCCACATAATGTAGTGCCTCGCTTAATCGCAAAGTTGAATCATGACTTTCAGTATTGGATTGGAATCTTCTTCTTCCAAACATTTTCAATCAAATAGAACATCTTTTCCCCAGTTAGTACTCTGATCTTCTATAAACTTTATGAATATTTATGACTGCTCATCTAGATCTAATTTTATCTGAATGGAGAATCCGTATGCTGTCCTCTGGAAGTTAATCATCACCTTCTGTTTGATGTGACTACCTCCCATTATTGATGTAGATAAAACATAGGCTTGAATTTTTTTTTTTTTTTCTTGGGTATTCCAATGACCTCATTCTTTGATTTTGGGATTGGTCATTCATCATGTATCTCTGCTTACAGATAGTGTACTTTATAAGACTTTGGAATTTCTATCCTTTTGGTGGCACATCTGTCCTCCACTCATTCGTACTGACTGGCTAACCTGCTAATATAATCTGTTACTATCTGATGCTTTCCTTGGAATCTTTTCATAGGTAGAACAAATGGCTGCTTCTCCAATACATGTTTCTTGAGAGTACTCTTGTGTCTCCCGATTGATCATTTAAAGCTTTCCTAGACGGGTTGGAACTTTCTTTCTCAAGAGGCCGGGTGGTGTAGAAGTTCAGGAGATGGCTCATCGTTTCAATCATCTTCAGAATCAGAATTGACTGTGTACGTAGAATAGGAGGATGTATGAAACTGGGAAGAAATCTATGGAAGAGACAAAGCACAGATTTTGAAATCCCAAACGAGGTATTTTTATTTTTTTTACTTACAGGGAAAATTGGACTGGACTTGTCAACAAGAATATCAATCCTAGACCTAGACATGAATGACCTATTGAATACCGATGATAGAAAGTTGAAACAACTAGTTCGTCCAAGAGCTCCAGTTAGGCATAACGCCTTCGATGACCACCTTCAGTCGTTGTGAGAATAAATCTTCCTTCAGACCTCTAACAGCAGGACTCATCATGCCCCTCTATCAATAGGTGCAAGATGCCTATCTTTTAGGGTTCCATACAATTCTTATCTTTTCTTTTTCAGTTTGGGATCCATTCATAACCGGACTATTGCTTTTTAAGCTCAAGGTTACTCTGGTTCATGCCCCAGTTTGGGGTTCAGTGAATTCATCAATGGAACGCTTTTAGTTGAGTTCAAAATCATTCTAGCTTATGCCCCAGCTTGGGGAGCAAGGGGTATCGCCATTGCACTATACCATTTTGAGTCCAAGATTAGACTAGTTTATGTCTCGACTTAGGGGGTTCAATGGATTTTTTCATTAGACCACTCTCAGTTTGGGTCCAAGGTCAATTTTATTCATGCCCCAGTTTAGGGCATAATGGCTTTCCTCATTAGACTATACTCAATTTGGATCCAAGGTCAATCTGGTTCATGACCAACTTAGGGCTCATGACTTTCCTCATTGAACCATACCCAATTTAGGTCCAAGGTCAATCCGGTTCATGCCCCACTTAGGGCTCAAGGGCTTTCCTCATTGGACTGCACTCAATTCGGGTCCAAGGTCATTCTGGTTCATGCCCAACATAGGGCTCAAGGGCTTTCCTCATTGAACTATACCCAATTCAGGCCCAAGGTCAATCCGATTCATGCCCCAGTTTAGGGGTTAAGGGTTTCATCATTGGACCATTCCCTAGCTGTGATTCTGGTTCTTATCTTAGCCTAGGGCACATTAGATTTTATCATTGGTCTACCCTACTGCTCGAGAAAATTCCATTCCCTCTGTTTGAACAATGAGAAATATGAGGGAAACTCTTTGGATTCTAGCATTTCCTTGGCCAAAGAGGCAGAAATGTCCGTGATGGGATAGCACTATCATAGCTGAAGTTTCATATTTTCCTGATGACTCCATAATCTTGAATTGATCTTTACTGAAAGACAATGAGGAATGCTTCTCATTCGCCATTCCTGACGGGCGATCCTAACTTGTAGCACTTGGGCTATGATGGACATGGATCGAGTTCTAATTGATAGAGCCAGAGGTGGATTTTGAATTGATCTCTGATTAATAGAGACAAGGTTGACTTTAAATTAGACTCTAATTGATAGAGATCAAGATTGACTTTGAATTGGTATCTGATTGATAGAGATCAAGATTGATAGTCATGGACTGGGCTCTAATTGCTAGAGGCAAAGATTGCTTAAGTTGGGCTCCGATTGATAGAGGCCAAGGATGACAATCATGGATTGGACTCTAATTGCTAGAGATGATGGATTGATTGAGTTGAAATGACTAAAATTCTCTTCGATTCCTTCATGAAATGGAACATGGACCAGAGGTAATGGTTGAACAGGCCTAGAGGCTAACTCATGCTCACATTGAATTCATATGAATGGAACCTTTCTTATTTCCGACATGAATCAAAACCTGAACTGGAGTTAACGGTTGGACAAGCCTAGGGGCTAATTAAATTCAAATGAATGGAACTCTTCTTAGTTCCAACATGAATTAGAACTTGAACCACAGTTGATGGTTGGATAAGCCTAGTGGCTAAATGAATTCAGATGAATGGGACTCTTGACAGTTCTGACATGAATCAGAACCCTAACCAAAGTTGATGGTTGGCCAATGGAACTCCTCTTAGTTCCAACATGAATCAGAACTCTAACCAAAGTTGATGGTTGGATAAGCCTAGTGGCTAAATGAATTCAGATGAATGGAACTTTTCCTAGTTCTGACATGAACCAAAACCCCAACCAAAGTTGATGGTTGGATAAGCCTAGTGGCTAATTGAATTCAGATGAATGGAACTTTTCCTAGTTTCGACATGAATCAGAACCTTAACCAAAGTTGATGGTTGGATAAGCCTATTGTTTAATTGAATTCAGATGAATGAAACTCTTCTTAGTTCCAACAAGAATCAGAACCCTAACCAAAGTTGATGGTTTGATAAGCCTAATGGCTAATTGAATTCAGATGAATGAACTTTTCCTAGTTTCGACATAAATCAGAACTCTAACCAAAGTTGATGGTTGGATAAGCTTGGTGGCTAATTGAATTCAAATGAATGAAACTTTTCCTAGTTTCGACATGAACCGAAACCTAAACAAGAGGTGAAGGGTGAAAAATCCTAGGGGCCGAATGTCTCCTCCACTCTAACATGATCTGGAGTGATGATTAAACCTGCCTAGGGGTTAAATATTTCTTCAGTTCTGAGATGAACCAGAAATGGTGGTTAAATCTGGGGCTGAATATTTCTTTGATTCTGAGATGAACTGGATGTGATTGAATCTACCTAGGGGCTGAATCTTTCCTTAATTCTGGATGATTTGAAATGATGATTGGACCTGCCTAGGCACATGAACCTTTCTTCAGTTCTGAGATGAACCAGAAATGGTGGTTGAATCTGGAGATGAATATTTCTTTGATTCTAAGATGAGCTGGATGTGATTGAATCTGCCTAGGCGCTGAATCTTTCCTTAATTCTGGATGACCAAAATGATGATTGGACCTACCTAGGGGCTGAATCTTTCCTTAATTCAAAGGTGAATCAAGAAGGGTGATTGGACTTACCTAGGGGTTAAATCTCTCCTTACGTCAGAGGTGAATCGAGAACGGTGATTGGATTTGCCAAGGGATTAAAATTCTCCTTAATTTAGAGGTGAATGGAGAATGGTGATTTGATTTGCCTAGGGACTAAATCTCTCCTTAATTCTGAGATGAATTGAGAACAGTGATTGGATTTGCCTAGGGGTTGAATCTTTTCTTAATTCAGAGATGAATCGAGAGCTATGATTAGATTTGCCTAGGGGTTGAATCTTAATATTGAGAACAGTGATTGGATTTACCTAGGGACTGAATCTTTCCTTAATTCTGAGGTACATTGAGAATAGTGATTGGATTTGCCTAGGGACTGAATCTTTCCTTAATTCAGAGATGAATCGAGAACTATGATTGGATTTGCCAGGGGCTGAATCTTTCCTTAATTCTGAGGTAAATCGAGAACTATGATTGGATTTTCCTAGGGACAGAATCTTTCCTTAATTCTGAGGTACATTGAGAACTATGATTGGATTTGCCTAGGGGTTGAATCTTTCCTTAATTCTGAGGTACATTGAGAACTATGATTGGATTTGCCGAGGGGCTGAATCTTTCCTTAATTCTGAGGTACATTGAGAACTATGATTGGATTTGCCGAGGGGCTGAATCTTTCCTTAATTCTGAGGTACATTGAGAACTATGATTGGATTTGCCTAGGGGCTAAACCATTTCTTGATTATAAGATAAACTGAATATGATATTTGAGTAAGCCCAAGGACTAACTGTACAGAAATATTGTAAACTTTTTCAGGTATAGGTGCTTGTCGCTGCCTAAACCGAATGCTCTATTAGATCAAATTGGCTGAGTTACTGATTGTGTTTCCAAATCTGGTTGTCTTCTTTCTTACAAAATTTGATGTTCAATCAAGATCTAGATTCATGACTTCCATTGATTCATTTAGATAGATAACATGGATGGATCTCAAGGTGGGAGATCAAGACAATTCCATAGTTGTAAGGGCTTTTCACCCTAAAAGGGTGGATATGTTTGCAGATTGATTCTCTTTTCCAAAGGCATTGAAATCCAATGTGGAAATATCAAAATTCTAGACATACAGAGGAATAGAAGAAGTCAAATGCACAATCAAAGATGACTTAACCAAACAAAGTTAGCTCCCTCATAAGGGCAATTGGGTAAACATTATCCGAGTCAATTTAGTTGAATTTGGTTACGCCATGTGTTTAGTCTTGGGACCTCGTGATTCCAAAATGGATAATCAGTGGTACCAAGGTCTGGCCAATTGGATTACCAAATTCGATGAAATTGAAATGGATATATTAATCCGTTGTCCTTATTAGGGATGGTAAGCAAAAGTGGTTCATGGATGAACAAACTAGTAAATTTCTTCTTGACCATGGTATCTATGTCTTGACAGAGATTTTCTGCTCGTTTTTTGAAATCGACGTGTTAACAATGAGAGGTTAGACACATCGAACTTACTTAATGGAGGGTGTATAGTGACCGTCTACTATGATGTAGAATAGGTGTATATATACTTCATACTCCCAATGGGTGAGAGTTCAAGATGCTCATCGTATAGATTCTAACATGTTGACCAATCGAGGATAAAAACGGGCAAAAATTCGACGTCTCGAACATGGATGTCATGGTTAAGCAGATTTTACTGGGTCGGTTTAGGGATGAACCAAAAATAACAATCATTGGGCTACAATCTGGGTTAGGACAAAAAAGGCCACCTTGACAAGGATGGGATAACCTATCACCGAATGCACAATGAATAATGAGCCCCCAATCCCTTTATATACTATGTTCTAAGGATCCAAGCGACGTAGAGTAGCATAACGCATTCTCGGGTGGACCCAAGAAATGCTCGTTAGAGGCTGTTCGTAGGTCGTGGTCTCACAAATTACAGGCCAAGGTTGTGTGTTTCGCCTAGCGGGCTGCCTCATCTGCATGGGACCCAATTCGGCTACTCGCACGAATGTGTGACTGAATCCATTCCCCCCAAAGCGATATTATACAAGCATAAATATAGTATCCTAAGATCTACCATCCAATTGAAGAAAAGTTTTCATTTAGTTTGACGTTTATATCCCCAGTGAAGTCGCCACTGTGAGGACAAAGATGGAAATCTTGGAAGTCACCACCTAGATTAAAGGTCTAGGACCTTAGAAATGTGAAATCTCACCCTAAGGTAAGACTTCGATTGACTCATGACCCTTAGATTAGATTTCTAGTCCATCAGAAATTGGGTAAGCGTCAGGTTACGGTTATGGGAAGGGGTTAGGCACCCAAACCGCCCGATCAAAATCGGTCTCCTATGCCTTTCCTATGCTAGACTCTATCTGTTAAATCGAACTAAACCAAGTGATTTGATATCATTACACCAAATCTGTATCGACCAGATTGCCTACGTATCACAGAATTATTCAAAAAATCAGGTTCACCATCGTAGTTCAAGTGTGATTAAAGTTTATGAATGTGATTTATGCTTGCGCATGATTAAGTTCATTGTTCAAGTTGAAATTTATGCTTGAAAGGATGAGAAACCCTATGGGTTAGGATCTGGATAGTCCATGTGGACTGATAGATAGTCCTAATGGATCTAAGAATAATCCTATTTGGGTCAAAATATGGATAACCCATTATGGGTTGGAATGTGGATAACCTTATCTGGGTTGAAATGTGGATAACCCTATTTGGGTCAAAATGTGGGTAAATGTCCTAGTGGATCTATGGATAGTCCAAGTGGACTAAGGTTTAGATCTGAATTTGGATTTTTCCCAAATGGCCTACGTATCCTAGGGTTTGCCCTAGGAATCAGAATCCACGTAGCTAGGGTTGATAACCCATTCTGGTTCGAAATGGGGGTAAATATCCAAGTGGATCTATGGATAGTCCGAGTGGACTAAGTTATGGATCCGAATTTGGGTTTCTCCCAAATGGCCTACGTATCCTAGGGTTTGCCCTAGGAATCAGAATCCACGTAGTTCGGGCTTTGGGTTGAAATGGTTGAATATCCTAGTGGATCTATGGATAGTCCAAGTGGACTAAGATGTGGATCCGAATTTAGGTTTCTCCCAAATGGCCTACATATCCTAGGGTTTGACCTAGGAATCAGAATCCACGTAGTTCGGGTTGATAATCCATTATGGGTCGAAATGAGGGTAAATATCTAAGTGGATCTATGGATAGTCCGAGTGGACTAAGGTATGGATCCGAATTTGGGATTCTCCCAAATGGCCTACGTATCCTAGGGTTTGCCCTAGGAATCAAAATCTGCGTTGTTCGGGATAATAACCTTTTCTAGGTTAGATGGAGAACCTATTTTAGATTTAGGGTTTAGAACCTATTCTAGGTTTAGGATTGAGAACCTATTCTAGGTTTAGAGTTTACCGAGGGGCAGAAATCGTCCTGAGCTACCCTTTTTATCCTAAATTCTAATTTTGAAAGGTTTGGGAAAGCATTCTCTTTCATTGTTCAAACTTTTATTATTTTCAATTATACCCTTCCCAAGAATGTGGGTGCCTAAATGCACGTCCCCACACCTAATATGTTTGCTAGGTATACAGATATGGCAGTTTGACTAGGGTGCAGCATTAATTAAATTATTATCAAAATAAATTATTCATCTAAATATGGCATATAAAACATCTATGGTAAGAAATTCACATATAGTAAGATTGCTAGAAATCTCTCAAATATCTTATGTATTGCAAATAAGGAAAGAGCATATATGGCATGATCTAGTATGCTATCTTCTAAGCATGGCAAGACCTAATTTGGCAGTGAACATTTAAACATAGCAATGAGCATCCAAATATGGCAATGAGCATCCAAACATGACAATAAGCATCCAAACATGACAATAAGCATCCAAACATGTTAGTGAGCATCTAAAACACTCATGATGAAAAATTCAGTGGTATAAATCACTCTTGATGGTGATCTAACCGTTCAAATTCATTTAAAACATTCCCAAATATAATCCAATGGTTCAAATCACTCAAGATGGTAATCCAACCGTTCATATTCATTTAAATTAGTTTTCATGTCATCCAATGGTTCAGATCGCATATTAACATGCATTATATGATTAAATCTTGAAAATCAATGGTTTAGATCAGCTTAAATCACATTAACATGCAAATAATATGATCAAATGAAGCAGATCGGGTATGAGGCAGAATTGATCAGGTTTGGATACGTGGAAATATAAGGTTTGCTAAGTGATAGGGAAACGATGGGTAATGGTGCATGGAGGTCGGTGATGGCTGTAATAGCAGGTGTTGTGGTATTAATTTGGTGGTAATGGTGGCAGCAAGGTGATAGGCAGAATTGATTGGGGCTAAGTGGTGATTTGCATGGTCTATGATATAGGTGAATAGCATTCATGCATGTGGGATCTTGAGGGTGTGAGATGGCTACGGGTATTGGGTGCTTAAATTGGAATTTAAAATGAGGTATGAAGATGGTAGTGACATCTGGGCATGGGCCTAATGAGGTGTGGCTGGACAGTAGTTAGTGGATGGTGGGAGTTTGTGAATGTAGGCGATGTGGATTGCAATTACAGCAAGGTAGATGGCTTGGCTGGGAGTTATTGTAGAAGAATTGGGGATAGGTTGGAATGCATGCATGGGTAAGGTGGGTGTTTAGATAGGTGGATAGTGGTTTGATGGTGGCTACAGTGATGCTTCGGTGTTGGCTAGTATGGGATTAGGACAGATGGAAGCTGGGGTGATATGTAGGTCATAGGAATGGCGCACCAAGGGGAATGACCAGCAGTATCAGGTCGGTTGTGATAGATGGTTGGATTTGATGTATAGACAGATGGTGGCTGGGTGGTTTTCGATTCCAGGGGCTCTACAGAGGATGGATGGGAAAATGTAAGGGATATGGAGATTATAGGTGTCAAATGGTGGGGTAGCAAGGTTTGAAAATCAGGTTGCAGGTGGCCTGGTTTAATGAAATGTGCAGATCAGTGCAAGGTGTCGCATGTGGAGGATTTACAGCAGTGCGGGGGTGAGGTGGGTAGTGCTTACCTACGATCTCTCTCTCCCTCTGTTCTTCTCTTTCTCTTCTCTTCTTCGGTTTTTACTCCTCTTTTCCAGCTTCTTCTTCTTCTGTCAGTCCTCCTCTTTCTGAATCTCTTTCTCTCTATTCTCTCAATCCCCTCTTGATTTCTAATCTCCCCCCCCCCCCTCGTTTTTCCCTTTCTCTTCTTTTCTTCCCCTTTTTTACTCCTCTTTTCCAACTTCTTCTTCTTCCGTCAGTCCTCCGCTCTCTCTCGGATTTCATTCCTTTCTCTCTCGGCCTCCATCTTCTCGGATTTCCTTTCCTTTTTTCTTTTTTTTTTTCTTTTTTTTATTCTCACCGCTCCTCTCTCCACTTGTCTTCCTCCTCTCTCTCTCAGATTTCATTCTTTTTATTCTTTTTTTCTTTTTTATTCTTCTCCCCACTTCCTTCCACCCTCCATCTTCTCGGATTTCATTCCTTTTTCTTTTTTTTCTTTTTTCATTCTCCTCCCTCAATCTTCTCGGATTGCCTCTCAATCTCTCGTGCTTCCTTTTTTTTTTCCTTTTCTTTACTTCTTCTCAATCTCACTCTTATTCTTTTAGATTCCCTCTCAATCTCACGTCCTCTCTCTTTTCTTTCTTTCCTTTCTTGGTCAGTCTCTCTTTACGCATATAATGTACATTTATACAATAATATATCATAAAGTATACATAATAATATGTAATAACATACATATTAATATATATAGTATATAATATATTCTATATAATTACATATATATATATATATATATATATATATATATATATATATATATATATATATATATATGTGTGTGTGTGTGTGTGGCACTATGCACATGGATGAATCGATTCAATCTAGACTGGTCTGACTTAAGTTGATTGGGCTAGACTGATTTAAACTAAGCTAGGTTGGACTGAGAATGACTTAAATTAACTGGGTTTTCTCTCTCTATCATTTCATTGGGTCATTTCCACTATCATTTTACTCGGAATTTTATGATAGCATTTATTTCAAATTTTCTACGTTCACTTTGTAGAACACTAAAAATGAGGAATATTGGAACTTGAATCATCACATTTGGAAATAAAATGGTCAACTTATGAATTTCTGAAGTTTAAACAGGCCAATTATCGATAATTTGGCTGATCATTCTGTATGGGATCCTTCAGAGACTTCTACCGAAAATTCTTTATGTCCACCTTGTAGAGTACTAAAAATGGAACATAATGAAACTGAAATCACCTGATTTGGATATGGGGTGACTAAAATATGAATTTCCAAAGGTTAAATGACATTTCCATGTGTAATTTTGCATGGGACCCTTTGGAGACTTCGACCCGAAATTTTTTACGTCCACTTTGTAGAACATCATAAATGAAGAATAATGGTCTTCGAATCATCCGAATCCGACGTAGAACGGAAAAGATATGAAGCTTTGAAGTTCTAACGATAATTTTGCATGAAAGCTTGCATGGGCCCCACTGGTGACTTTTACCTGGGATTTTTCACGTCCACTTTGAAGAGGACTGAAAATAAGGAATATTGGCCTTTGAATTATCTGATTCCGATATCAGATGACTCATATATGATGTCTTAAAGTTTGAATGATAATGCATGCATGATACGATAATTACGTAAATAACCTTGCACTTTCAAACTGCGATATATCTTCCTTGTTTGAAGTCAGAATTTGATGATTCTGGTCTCATTTCAAAGATAATTTCACAACCTATTCATCCAAATAGATAATAGCCCATGACCCTGCTGTGGGGTTCAGTAGAGAATCACAAATCTTTGGGTTAAAGGCTGAAAACCTGCCATATTGGTTCACTTATGCAGAGGGTGGCAAAAATGGGGTGCTTACACCCATACGTAGTTCGGAATGAACTATGCGTAAAGAAATATGAAAATGATCTCTACTTGTGAACGTGTGAGAGTGTGCTCTCGATATTTGAAGATAGGCATTTGAGCCTTTCTTTATTTTACATACATCCACACATCCACATTCATTTGAGCATCACAAGCGCCTGAGTCCGCATTGCGCAGAAAAAATTACAAAAAAAATTACATAAATTCTTATATGATACATAAGTAGGGATTGGGAATCAAAATTATTAATACATTTCCCTTTCACATGTATGGGATACATTAAAGGAGGGAGGGAGTGTCCTAGTCTATCCTACCCGTCACTACACTATGGATGGCAAGTGCCGCATGCATATCTTATTACCCACCAGCATCAAATAATCATGGGCGCAATGGCCAATCCCATATACCACATAAAGTAAAGACATAGAGTTAGGGGTGTTACCTGCTTGTGAGTAGAGGTTGACTGGTAAGATAGTAAGAAAGAGCCTTGCGCATCTTCAACGTTGTGTAGAAATATAATGAGGGTGTCCAAATAGCACGTTTTCAATAGAAACTTGACATAAGTAAATAAATATTGAGAACAGTAGTCGAATGAATTATGGACAGTTGAAAATTTATAATTGTGAACATATTGTGTAGATGACTTATCAAACAAAATATGAACTAATAACAACATTTCTAAAAAATTTATGAAAACTCGAATAATTAAATATGTAAATGGTAATCTTCTCAATCAATGATGGTTTTAACTTGGAGAGACAAATTCTAAATCTTATGGAATTAATTCAATTCGAAATGACATTAGGCTTGACTAATTAGACCACAATTAATTAAACTGGATCAAAACTAAAGCCCTAAACCAGATTCCAATTATATTGGGCTAAACTATAAAGAGCCCAAATAAAATCAAAGCAAACCATAGCATTCACCTCTATATAGATTCAATAGACAATACACAACAAAGAACATATCATCGTAAAAGAAAAATAAATCAGAATGAGAACTTAAACAATGAAGAAGAAATCCAAATGGAAAACCAATTTGTATACTTGTCTTCACAACTTCAACTAAAAAAAATTACATAATGCTCTTTTGTTATATAAGAAAAGTAAAGTCTGAATAATCTCCTTAACCAAATGCCATTGTACTAAATACCAATTTTTTTTAGAATATAATTTTCCGTAAAATAACACTAATTCCAACTCTAAACCATAGGCCAAATTGAGAAAAAAAAATGGAAATTAAATTTAAACCACTCTTGATTGAAACAAACCATACTCAAACCATACCCAAACCATAACTGAATCTACTCTTTGTAAAAGAAATGCATACAATAGAAATAAAATGTAGTAGCAGAAGAAATGATAAATGAAATTAAAAATGAAAACAAAGATACCGATGAAACAAACATTATTGGAATCAAAATGGATGTAAGAAATTTATTAAAACATTTAGAAGGAAACCATTTATAACATTTGGTACCATTCCATGTTTAAAGAAGCCTAATTCATATGAACTATTTTAGGATTATATCTAAAATAACCTTATTCAAATAAACTGGCTGAGCATTCTTATTCATTTGATCTTTGAGAAATGGTTGTTGCAGAAAGAAACCAAGTAAATTGGTCGCCAGATATTAGAATAATATCAAATTATTACTACAAAAGGTCACAATTACTTGCTACCGAAGATATAGAATTACTGGTTAAAATAAATTGAATGTTGAACTTGCATAGAAAGGAAATAAACACCAAGGTTCAAAATAAAATAAATATTGTTTGATAGGGTTGGAACCCTGAATCAGGTCACTAGACAAGAACTCAAAAAACTCATCATTGAACATGAAACCAAAATTAGATCACTAAGATTAGAAACTATGAAATCAGATTGCCACAAAGAAAACTTGAAATTAAGTCACCAACAAAGAAACTCAAAAATCAACCACAAGAATTAGAAATTTAGGAACCATATCACCGATCAAAGAAAATACAACAAATTACTTACTGAAAATTCAAAAATCAGATCACCGAACTAGAAATCGAAATATCAATGTTGATACAAATATTGTGTTGAGATTTAAAAACTGAATCTCATCAAAGAATATAGAAACATCTGATCTCAAATTCACAATGGAAACAAATTCGAACTTCAAATTTGTTTCTCAAGAACTTCATATCAGATTTTAAGAATCGGTTAACAAGAACAATGGATTCAATTTCTAGATAAAGAAAATTTCTTACCAAATTTCTAAAATAAGAATCACAAACCAAAAGAATGGATCAAGAAATAGAGATTGGCAGATGAACTTACCTATATTTGGAGCTAAACACAAGAATCAAACCGCCGTTGAAAGATCAAGAACAGATTCGCCGCCGTTGGATTAAATCACCACAAATTCGACTGTCGCTGCCGGAGAACACATCAAACAGGTCCACCGCTGCTCCTCCTCTACCACTAGCCATCTGCTGCCATTGTTCACCATGGTTAGCTGCTGGTTACTTCTCTTCTTCTTCTCTTCTTGATCTCTCCCTTCTCAAACCCTCTTTGCTCTTTGATTTCTCTCAAACCTTCTCCCTTCTTGAACGACGGAGAATAATGAGGAAATCCCTTGGTTTGTTGTTTATATCGAATCCCAATAACAAATTACACGTGTCCATCTCTTAGAGGAAACTTGCTTTGCAAATTTCCACTGAAACCTCATCCTAGATCCTCACATGGCACTTTTAGAGGGACCTCATATTTGGGATCACATGTGGTATGCTTTCAAAATTCATTTTTTAAAAGAAATTTATTTGATGACTTAATTACAAATTTGCCACTTTACCTTTGCATACCATATGTCCGAATTATCTCTTATGATTTCTCTTCTTTTTATTATTTTTATTTTAATTTTATTTTATTTTATTTATTTTATTTATTTTAGGCTTTAAAGTAAGAAAATTAATTAATCAATTTTTTATTTCTATCTAATAAATTTTATTTACCTTAAACTTAAAACCCAATTAAATTTTCTCGATAAAATTAAAGCGTCTACATGTACTACCTTCTGTCAGCCACATACAAGGGTCTACTTAATGACATGAATCGTCTAGAGATATGTATACATGAAAATTTTATTTCATGTGGATCCAAATCGAGTAACCTTCGATCTAATTGTCTTGATAAAACCTCAAAGGCAATAAACCTTGATATTGACTGTAGCAAACCGTCACATACCCTTTTCGTCAATATCGTACTTTGACACACCGTCATGAACTATGATTAAATACTACCCCCATTTATTTGGTTTAATATCGCCTTTATCAATGGCATGTCAATATGCAACATAGCAATAAAATGTATGCTGAAACAAAAAATAACTATGGTAATAAATATCTGTGCTAAAATCATAGGCAATATAAATAAACATAATGAAATAAGTCATTACCAATGTGAGAAAAGTCTCCCACTTACCAAGCTCATTAAATAACTCAATCATGTCTATATATGACATACCGTCCCATGATGACTCCCACTGACAAAGCATTCCACAGAGATTTACAATCAAGTGGTTCAACGAATGTACTCAACAATGATATAATTTTTTTGACCTTAATAAAAAATCACCTACAGAGATTTGAAATCCGGTCTCTATTATGCTTTGAAATAGTAGATTTTATATTATTCTTTGAGAACAATATAGTTGGACTGCTGTCACAACGCATCTCAATAGGCCTAAGTAAAACTTACAACCTTCCAGGTCTGAAAGAAAACTCTTCAATCAGATACCCTACTTATTAGCTTCACATACAGTTACAAAATCTACCTTGCCAAGAGGGTGATGCATGGATAAACTTCTTTACATTTTTCCCCAAAGACCACATCTGACATCATGACAAAAAAAAAACTAATATGAAATTCCTGCCACTAATGCAATCACCCAAACACTACATCACAATAGCCAAGAGTGTTATTACTACCACAAAAGCAGATAATCCTTGGTCTTCTGCATGTACCGCATGACCATTTATTCTTATTGTTCAGTAAGTTATACCAGCATCCAACTAAAAATGTCTCAGAACACTCTAAATAAAAACTATGTGAGAATAAATGCAATCTTGAGCGTACACTGTAAGACCCACACGCCACGAATCCGGTCTAACCTTACATTCTTGTGTCATGACTAGTCTACCTATCATGGTCGAGCCAAGTGGACCAAGTGCGTGAAGAAACCCCAAGACCAGGTATGAAATTTAACTCAAAAATAGCTAAATATGAGTATGTGGTCGCATGCCTAAATGGGTGTAACCGACCCCACCTCAAAAGAGTCCAACCCATGACTTTTAGTCGTGGGGTTGCACATTTTAAAAATGTAGGGTCACGGATTTTGTGACCCTACCTGCGACCCCACGAAAACAGTCACAAACCGAATTTAGGAAACCTTCCTAATCCGAAGGGGGTTCTTTCCTAAACTCATTGGGGCCTATTATGGAGGGTTTTCTTCTATAAATAGGACATCACTTAGCCTCTTTCACTCCTTTAGAACTCTAATTAAAGGAGAGAGAAAGAGAAGAGAAGGAAGAGAAGGAGAAGAGAAGGAGAATTGAAGAAAAAGACTAAGGAGGAGGAAATTCAGAGAAAACTCTAAATCTTCAGCAAACCTAAGGTATGAACCTAATTCTCATGATTTATTTAAGAGCCTAGAATAGCTCATGAAGAAGATAGGATTATGAGAAACCCAAATCATCCATCCATGGATAAATTCTAAGAGAATCCATGGAAAAAATCATTGTAGACAATGGATAGTGTATAAAATTGTAGTTTTGAGCCATAGAACAATCATAGAAAGGACCATGAAGATAAGCCAAAGGATTCAAACATGAAGGAATGGACTTAAGTGTGAAAGGTCGACCATGATACGTGTGGTCGCACGTAGGGTCGCATGATGTCAGACCCCATGAGACCCACACGTCCAACCACATGCCCTCAGGAAGTTTCCAGGGAGGGTGTGGTCGTACGTAAGGTCGCAGTATGTCCGACCCTACCTGCGACCCTACACCCAGGGGTCACAGAATCTGAGACCCCAAGTGCTACCCTACCCTGTGACCCTACACCCTGTGGTCGTAGAAACTGAGACCCCAGGTGCTACCCCACCTGCGACCCCTCAGTTTTTGTTAGTCTAAACACATGGGAATTAATTCTAATTAAAATCTATCAACTTGTTAGGTTTTTCAAGTGATTTAAAAGTGATTCATAAAGCTTGAACGAGGATCTACTATCAATAAAAGGTGAGGAAACAAGACCTAAACTAATTGGCTAATAATAAACTATTTTTGTTTATTGAGTCCAATACCATGAATGATTCTATGTTTGTATGCTTGTAATGTGTATATCACATGTCATCCAATATTCCTGTTATTACTGCTCATGCATATTAAATTTCTGTTTATTTGTAATATGATGTTGATGATGATGCTAAGAATAGGCATGTGATTGTATGTGTGTGGTTAGTGTACTTGATGCGAGTGGGGCATCAAGGGGAGGACGTGACACTGTGGTTCATCCTGGTCACCAGACTCTAGCTCTATCTCTACTCAAGTCTTGTCCACTGACATCGTCGTTTCACCATTACTTTAGTAGAACTATTACATCGTAGGGCATCAGGGGAGGTGGTCTCGTACCGTGTAATCTCTGACTCTACCGAGGGGCCTTAGCTCTATCTCTATGGATGTATTGAGGGATGGTGGGATGAGGCCTTGGATACATTGTTTGACATTAGGATTGGTTAGTTGCGAGCCCAGTTTGCAAGCCCTCGCCAATAGGGGCTTACGTGTTAGTATGGGTAGGGCATCAGAGGAAGTGTGATGCAGTGTGATCCTAAGCACTTTAATTATATCCCTATTCCATGGTGGGTGCATGTGGGATGGCAATGGTGTTTAATCCATTGGGCGGCTTCACACACTCATGTATAGATGTGCGCCGGCTACCAATCCTTTTTATTGGACATTGCAAACTTATGAACCAGACCAAGAAATAAATTGAATGCATGCATATGTTGAGTGCATTATTTCATTTATTCACTGAACTCAAGTTGGAGAGCTGAACCTCGCACGCGTAATTTTTTTTTAGTTTCTGATGTTGTAGGTATTACGGTTGAAGATTATGACGACACGCCAACATATAAACAGGTGGTGGCTATGATGAGCAAGCTGTGGAGGACTATTGTAATTCGTCAAACTAGCGTTTCAACTGTGGATACGCTTAGTGTTTAACTTTCGTATTTAGATATTTGTAATATGTATTAAATTATGTTTTAGTTACTTGAAGATAAATGGAATATTAATTATTTAGCATGACTAGACCTCAGTTCATTATCTGTAAGACTTTTGCAATTTACTTTATTATCTCTGATTAATGTGAAATGTGTTTTGGTTTAACATAGTGGGCATAGATTATTCGAGATCTTAGTTGAACCGTTGATTTATTGACGGTTCATCACACCATTCTGGTTGGTTCAGAATTGGGGTGTGACAACTTGCTATTAGAGCTCTCAAGCCTTGCCCATCAAACCTAAATACATTCACGATTGTGTTTATGAACTGAGTTAGGATAAATTAAAAGCTTTAATACAAACACACCATAAGCACCTGTGTTGGTTGAGACAGAACATAAACAAGACAATAATGTACATATAAAAGGTGGAACCATATATATATATATATATATATATATATATATATGTCGACAGAAGAAAAAGAGAATCTAAATGTATCCCGACAATTAAATAACATATGGTATGGTCTACAAGTCTAATAATTGCCTGAGTATACAAAGGATATAGTACAGTAACAATAAGGAAGCATCTGTAAAGCAAAAAAATTAGAATACCGAGTTGGTACTCACAAGATGTGAAACTCAATGTATGATTGGGAAAGAAGAAAAATGGCTAGTAACGCCTAAATCCCTACAAAGGTAAAGGGAATGAACTCAGGCTGAATGCAACAGAGATAGGAAAACAATAGCTATACACCAAAAATTAAGAGTAACTACAAGAAGATAAAGCTATACTCCTGGGTGAAATGGAGACTCCGAGTGAGATCCACTACAAGCTGATCCATTGCCCGCTGAGCATTAAGAAGAGGTTGCAACTTGACCCCACCACTATCTGGGTCGAAAACGGGTAGTGAAACTCATCTGAGCAGATATTAAATAATGATAATCAGATTAGAGAAAATCAAAGGAGGTGAACAACTAGGCCACTCCAGTCAATCTACCTGGACTACCGAGTGCCTTGGCTATGGTTGTAATAAACTTGGCCCAATAAAATACAAGAGCAACAACATATGAGACCGACTATGCATGTTGTCATGGAAATCACTATCTAAGTTGCGAATACTACAGCAACACCTTAGGGTCAAACCAAGTATGGTATCAATTGGTAGCAACACTGTACCCCCAGCACCTGTTATCTGTAACACAATGCCTACCATACAGTAAGTCCCAGTAATGCACACCCCAGTGCAGAAACTTGGTGCACAACAAGCATTGTATTAAGGTGGTTACCCTTATCAGCTATCGATATATGGGATAGCTGCATCAAGGCAAAATGATGCGACAATGGTTGAGGAATATTTCTGAAGATGAAATCTCTAACATTTTTTGCAAAAGATCAAATCTATTGTGGCCATATAACTAGATAGGTTTATATATGCGGTGCATTATTAACTTACTCTTACGATTATAAAGGATGCACATACCTGATTCTAATTCTCGTACCTTGACAGGATACCTTCTTGATTCAACCTGTCAATTGGAGTTATAGATATTGTTCTTTAGTATTAGTCCTGATTATACCAATCTGAGTCACTCTCATGATCGACAACATGAACAGAGATATGAACTGAATGAACAGTTAAATGTTTAATCATGTTGAGAGTACACCTTTCGATTTATAACTGATTTATTGATGTACCAAAACTTCTCCAGATTTACTCCTGATCCCTTAAACTTAAGTTCATTAGATAAAGCAAGTGTTTGTCATTATACTAAATTGAAAGAAGGAAATGAATTGCTTTTGGATAAACATTCTGATTAAATGTTTAGTTAATAAAGAATTATGGGAAGGAAGATGATTAAATTCAAATTATATTCTATAGCCAAGAAACCTCAGATGAAGTAATGGAGAATCTATTTTGAGATTGCTGAATGGATGGATATGAGTCGTGTCTATAAAATAGTGTATGAGAAAAATGTGAGAACTATCAAGAGTAACTAGGAAAGAGTAGATAATACTCGAATAAAGTTAAAGATGGTTATATCGGTATGAATTTTGACAAGGCAGATGATTCCCAAAGGTAAAATCTAAGAGTGGATACAAGGATAAAGTCAAAAATCATGGCATTGATAGTATTCAGATTAGTACAAGTAATATTGAGTTATGCCCAATGTCGAGTGAGATGATTAAGAAAAGACCAAAACAGTTTGGCTGAATTAATGAATTTATAAGCATATACCCTAATGCTTATAGATAGACTTGGGATATGAAGTAACAATCACAAGATATTTTTCGATGTATATGAAAGAGAGATCAGGGTAGAACAACAAAGATAAAAAAAAAATATAAGCTATTGAGTTTTTCAATATATGAGATTATTAACGATAGTCTTTGAAAAACTAAGAGATGAAGGAACTAGACAAGCTCTTAAGACCTTTACACCAGATTTTACTAGTTCAAGCACTTTTAAACTAGATGTTGTGTTAGATGAGTGTTATGAACAATGTTCGAATCATATGGATGGACAGAATTTGGATGCAACCTAATTCGACTTGAGATGGTAGACTTTGACGTCATCTTGAGAATAGACTAGTTGTCTCAACACTCTACAAAGTTGTTATGTGCATAAAAGAGGTTATCATTCAAGAATAAAGATGGCATATAATTTAGTATTATTGGAAGTATGTCGCCTAAGAAGTGAAAGCTGATCCTCTCTATGCTAAAGGCGAAGAGATGCTTTGAAGAGAAAGAAGTTGTATATATGGTATCTGTGGTATACGTTACCAAAGAAGCACCATAGATGAAAGATATTGATGTGATGCATAAATTTCCTGATGTGTTTCCAGCAGACTTACCTGGGTTACCATCTGATCATGCGATCGAGTTCGTCAACGACTTGTTACCGAGGACGATACTTGTGTCAAAGGCACCTATAGAGTAGCTCCTATGGAGTTGAAGGGATTGAGACTCAACCATGGGAGTTATTAGACAAGGATTCTAATCGGCTAAGTATTGCATCACGGGGAGCGCCAATGTAATTCGTGAAGAAGAAGGACGGTAGTGTCAGATTATGTATAGATTACAGGGAACTAACAAGCTCACGATCAAGAATCGATATCTACTACCTCAGATCGATGACTTATTTAAAAAATTGCAAGGAGCAAAGGTATTTTCTAAGATTGATCTTTGGTCAAGATATCATCAGTTGAAGAATTTGGACAGTGATATTCCGAAGATAGTTTTTTAGAATCAGGATTGGACATTATGAGTTTCCGATTATGACGTTTGGATTAACCAATGTTCTTACATCTTTTACGGAGCTGATGAACTGGGTGTTTCATGACATATTGGACACATCGGTCATAGTTTTCATAGATGATATTTTGGTTTATTCCAAGAATGAAGCAACTCATACAACGGATCTTAGAACAGCTTCACAATAGTTGAGAAGTGAAAAGTTTTATGCCAAGTCCAAGAAATATGAGACCTGATTAAACAAAGTGATCTTCTTAGATCACATAGCATCATAAAAAGGGATTGAAGTGGGCCCTATTAAGATAGAAGCAATTGTATGGTGAGCAACGCCTAAGAACATTACGAAGATCAAAAGTTTCTTGGGTTTAGCTAGTTATTACAGACGATTTGTAGAGGACCACTCTAAGATTGCAAAACCTCTTACCAAGTTAACCAGGAAGGGAGAGGAGTTTATTTGGACTGATAAGTGTGAAGAATGTTTCCAAACTCTAAAAACAAGATTGATATCAGCTTCCATCTTGATCGTTCCAATACCAAGGAAACCTTTTACACTATACATCGAAACTTTCAGATTGGATCTAGGATGCGGGTTGATGTAAGGTAAACAAGCGATTGCATATGTTTCAAGATAACTGAAAGAGCATGAAAAGAATCACCCAACTCATGATTTGGAGTTAGCAACTGTGATTATGCAATCAAGACCTGGAGACATTATCTATATAGAGAAGAATTTCATAATTAAATCAAATTACAAGAGTTTTATTTATCTCTTCATCAGAAAAAGTTGAACATGAGGATAAGAAAATGGCTGGAATTGCTCAAGGATTAAGACTGTGATATTCAGTGTCACCTGAGCAAGGCTAATGTAGTAGCTGAGGTTTTGAGAAAAATGGAATTATGAAGTCCGAGGAAGGACCAGTATAAATGCTGCCTATGTTTCACAGCAACAGATTCAGATTTGGAATAAAAGTAACTTATAATAGAAACTGGTGATGATCCAATTGAGCAAGAACTTATGGAGCAATAGTTCCTCGCTTGCGTTCACAACATTAAAGATCATCTCTGAATTGATGGATGAAGTAAGGGTAGTAATTTTATTAAATCTATATCTAAAAGAGGTGTAAGAAGATTTAGAGAAAGAAAAACCTAACCCTGACTTACTTTGGATGCGAAAAAGGTCCTGTGATATAGAGGATGATTATGCATACCTGAAGTGAAAGACGCTAATCATAAGATATAAGATAATGCTAAAAGCCCATTCTATTTCGTATTGGGTACATCCGAGAAGTCCAAAATATACCAAAACATGAAGAGACTATTTTAGTGGAAGTAAATAGAAGTAGTTGTGGCTAGATGCATGTTTCAGTAATTAAATTATCAATAAGTAATGGCTGAAAGACAAAGACCAACATGGCTTACTACAACCACTATCAGAGTCAGTCTAGAAAAGAAACTGCATTACAATGAACTATGTCACTGGTTTGCCACTGACTCCCAGATCGATTGACGCAGTTTGGGTGATTGTTGATCGCCTTATGAAGATAGCTCATTCCATTGCTATACGACCTCGGTATTATCACACCCCAATTCCATACTATTCAGAATGGTGTGATGAACCGCTAATAAACCAACGGTTCAACCAGGATCTAATTAGGCTGTGTTCATTTGCTTAAACCATACACATCCACAACCATAATCAGAGTAAATAAAAAATAGCGGAAGTCTTATATATTAAATGAACTGAGAATCTAAGAATGATAACATAAATAAAATATCCAATTATCTTTCACTGACTAAGACATAAATAAATAAATAATCAATTATATTTCCTTAATAATCTAAATAAAAATCTAATCAAAAACGCATGAATTGCATTCACATGATGAATCGTGCGACTTCATTATAACCTCTGCGTCCACCGCCGCAACATTCCCGTATGTGGAAGCATTCATATAATCTTCCACGGTCGTACCAGCATCCTCAACTAAAAATATTCGAATTCAAAAAGTGTGAGCATACATCACGGCTCAGTGAGCAAACAAAACAATGCAACAAACATATGCATGCATTCAATTCATATCTTTGGTCTGGTTCATAAGTTTGTAATGTGCAATAGAAAGGATAGGTGGCCGCCGCACCTCTATACATGAATGTGTGGAACCACCCAATGGATCAAACACCATTGCCGCCCTCACATGCACCCACCATGGAATAGAGATAGAGTTAAAGTTCTTATGACCCCACCGCATCTTACTTCCCCTGATGCTCTACCTATACCAACACGTAAGCCCCTGTTGGCGAGGGCTTGCAAACTAGGCTCGCAACTAACCAACCCTAATGTCAAACAGTGTATCCAAGGCCTCACCCCCAGCATCCCTCAATATGTCCATAGAGATAGATCTAAGGCCCCCCGGTAGAGTCAGAGACTACACGGTCCGAGACCACTTCCCCTGATGCCCTACGACGTAATAGTTCTGCTAAGATAATGGCGATACGACGATGTTAGTGGATAAGACTTGAGTAGAGATAAAGCTAGATTTTGGTGACCATGATGAACCACAGTGTCACATCCTCCCCCTGATGCTCCACTCACATCAAGTACACTAACCACACACATACATTCACATGCCTATTCCTAGCATCATCATCATCATCATGTTATAAATAAATGGAAATAAATATGCATGAATAGTAATAACTGGAATAGTGGATGACATGTGATATGCACATTACAATCATACAAGCATAGAATCATTCATAGTATTGGACTCAATAAATGAAAACAGTTTATTATTAGCCAGTTAGTTTAGGTCTTGTTCCCTCACCTTTGATTGAGCATAGATCCTCGTTCAAGCTTTATGAATCACTTTTAAATTACTAGAAAGACCTAACAAGTCGATAGATTTTAATTAGAATTAGTTCCAATAGATTTAGACTGACAAAACCTGTAGGGTCGCAGGTAGGGTAACACCTAGGGTAGTAGTTTCTGCGACCCTAGGGTGTAGGGTCACAGGTGGGGTAGGATACCATTTGACCCTACGTGCGACCACACCCTCCTTGGGACTTCCCGAGGGCATGTGGTCTATCTTGTGGTCTCGTAGGGTCGGATATCATTCGACCCTACGTGCGACCACACGTATTGTGGGTCTTTCTTTCATTCTAAAGTCCATCCCTTCATGTTTGGATCCTTTAGCTAACTTTCATGGTCCATTATATGATTGTTCTATGGCTCAAAACTACAAGTTATACATAGTCCATAATGATTTCCTCCATGGAATCTCTTGGAACTTGTCCATGGATGGATGATTTGGGTTTCTCCTACTCCTATGTTCTTCATAACCATTCTAGTCTCTCTTATTCAGGTAAGGAATTAGGTTCATACCTTAATTCAGAGGTTTCTCTAAACTTCCTCCTCTTCCTTAGTCTTCTTCTTAAAGTTTCCTTCTCTTCTTCTCTTCCTTCTCTTTCTCTTTCTCTCACTCTCAATTAGGGTTCTAAAGTAGTGAAAGAGGCTAAGGGACGTCCTATTTATAGAGAAAAATCCTCCATAATAAGTCCCAATCAGTTTAGGAAAGATCTCCTTTGAATTAGGAAAGTTTTCTAATTTTTGGTTTCTGTTTGTCATCGTAGGGTCGGACGTAGGGTCGCAGAATCCATCGACCCTACACCTTCTTAGTCATGCGACCCTACGACTAGAAAGTCATGGGTTGGACTTCTGTTGAGGTGGGGTCGACCCTACCTGTTTAGCCATGTGACCCTACTCTCACATTTGCTATTTTTGGGTTAGACTACATACCTGGTCTTGTGATTTCTTCACGCACTTGGTCTACTTGGCTCGACCATGATAGGTAGACTTGGTACAAGGTTGTAAGACTGGTTAGTTCGATACGGATCTTACAACTCCCCCATCTTATTAAAAATTTCATCCTCAAAATTTGTACATACCTTCCGAGTCGAAAAGGTGAGGATATTGCTTTCACATAGCATTCTCTTCTTCCCATGTGACCTCTTCTATATCTCTGCTCCTCCAGGTGACCTTAACATAGTATATGTCACGGTTGCATAAACGTTGAACCTTTCGACTAGTGATTTCAGTTGGTGCTACCGAATGTCAGTTCATCAGTTAGATCTAGTGGATCCGCTGTCAAAACATGCATTGGATCTCTGACGTACTTCTTTAATAATGAGATATAAAATACATCATGCACACTTGACATAGATGGTGGTAGTGCTAACTGATAAGCCACTTTTCCCCGTTTAGCTAAAATCTCATATGGCCCGACATATCTCGGACTTAGCTTCCCTTTCTGTCTGAATCGTTTTAAACCTCACATAGGTGATACGTTTAAGAATACTTTATCACCTAAGACAAATTCAAGGTCTCGGCGTCGAGTATCTGCATACTGTTTCTGACGATTCTGAGTTGTTCTAACTCTTTCCTTGATAATGTCGACTACTCGACAAGTCTCTTCCATAAATTCTGGTCCAACGATGCTGCGTTCTCCAACTTCATTCCAAAATAGAGGAGTCTGATAGCTGTTGTTATAGGCGAACTCAATCAATGGTAGTTTCTCGTCCCATGAGCCTTTAAAATCAATAACACAGGCTCGAAGCATGTCTTCTAAAATCTGAATAGTACGCTCTGACTGTCCGTCTGTCTAAGGATGGAATGCAGTACTAAACTTCAATGTTGTACCATAGCCTTTTGCAATCCTTCCCAAGACTTTGAAGTAAATTGTGGGTCTCTATCGGACACAATGCTTTTAGGTACACCATGTAATCTGATAATGTTATCCACATATAGCTTGGCTAACCTCTCCAAGTTATATTGTGGTCGTATAGCTATAAAATGAGCTGTCTTAGTCAGACGATCTACAATCACCCAGACTGCGTCAACTACTCGAGGAGTCAATGGTAACCCAATGACGAAATCCATAGTGATGCAATCCCATTTCCATGCTGGTTTTGGTAGCGGCTACAACAGTCTTGCAGGTCTTTGCCATTCAGCCTTTACCCTCTGACAATTTAGGCATTGAGACACAAATTTAGCTACATCTGCTTTCATTCCTCTCCACCAATATAATTTCTTCAAATCATGATACATCTTTGTACTTCCAGGATGTACCGAATAGGCGGTGGTGTGAGCTTCCTTCATTAGCCGGTGTCTAATATCTAACTTTTCTGTTTCAGGAACACATACTCTTCTTTTGTACTTCAGTACCTTTTTCATCATCCAAGGTGAACTCAAGAGTCGTCTTACCTTTTTCTATGTCTTCTTGTACCATTCTCAGATAAGGGTCTGATTTAATAGCTGCTTTCACTTCATCAATTATATCAGGTACAATCTTCAACGTTGCGAACATATTTGAAAATCAATGAATAAACCCTTGGTTGGTTGATTCACCCGGTGCATCTATCACGAACTGCTTATTACCGTAATTGAACACTTTTCCTGTAGTATGCATTGCTGCAGTCGTGTTAACCTCTCCTTGAGATTTTATCATTGCTTTTCTGCTTAGCGCATCAGCAACTACATTAGCCTTTCCTGGATGATACTGGATATCGCAATCATAGTCTTTCAATAATTCCAGCCATCTTCTTTGTCTCATGCTCAACTCCTTCTGATTAAAAAGATAAGTGAGACTCTTATGATCTGATTTAATCTGAAATTTCTCTCCATACAAATAATGTCTCCATATCTTGATAGCATGTACTACTGTCGCTAATTCTAAGTCATGAGTAGGATAGTTCTTCTCATGTGTCTTCAGTTTTCTTGAGGCATACGCAATTACGTGTTCTCCTTGCATAACTACACATCCTAAACCCAATCTCGATGCATCAGTGTACATGATAAATGGCTGTCCTGGAATAGGAATCGTCAAGATTAGAGCAGATATCAATCTAGCCTTCAATGTTTGGAAACTTATCTCACATTTATCAGTCCAAACAAACTTTTCTCCTTTCTAAGTCAAACTGGTGAGAGGTACGGCAATTCTAGAATAGTCTTCCACGAATCGTTGATAAGACCCAACTAGACCTAGGAAACTTCTAATTTCTCCAATGCTCTTTGGTACTTCCCACTTCACAATGGCTTCAATCTTGCTAGGATCCACTTTAATTCCTTCAGCGGATACAACATGGCCTAAGAAAGCGACCTCATTTAACCAAAACTCACACTTTGTAAATTTGGCGTAAAGCTTCTCTTTCCTTAATCGCTACAGAGCGGCTCTTAGATTCATGACATGAGTTTCCTTGTCCTTGGAGTAGACCAATATATCATCAATAAACACAATGACTGACGTATCCAACATATCATGGAATACCCGATTCATGAGTTCCATAAAAGTTACGGGTGCATTAGTCAATCCAAAACACATGACTAAAAATTCATAATGTCCATATCTTGTTCTGAATGTTGTCTTTGGAATATCACCGTCCTTGATCTTCAACTGATGGTATCCTGACCGAAGATCGATCTTGGAAAACACCTTGGCACCTTGTAACTGATTGAACAAGTGATCGATCCAAGGCAATGGGTACCGATTCTTGATTGTCAGCCTATTCAATTTTCGATAGTCTATATACAATCGAACACTGCCGTCCTTCTTTACAAACAATACTAGCGCTCCCCATGGTGACATACTAGGTCTAATATAACCTTTATCCAATAATTCTTGTAACTGTACCTTTAATTCCTTCAATTTAGTAGGAGCCATTCGATAGGGTGCTTTAGATACTGGTGCGGCTCTGGGTATCAGATCTATAACGAACTCTGTCGCTCGATCGGGTGCTAGTCCTGGTAGTTCTTCAGGAAATACATCTGGAAAGTCACGCACAACATCAATATTCTCCATTTGTGGTACTTCCTTGGTGAGGTCGACCACTAATACTAGATACCCAACTCCTCCTTTCTCGAGGCATTTCCTAGCCTTTAATGCAGAGAGGATGAGTTTTTGTTTACTGGGAAGTTTGGTTCCCACAAAACTAAACTCTTCTCTTTCCTTTTCTTTAAATGTTAGCTTGTTTTCTGCACATAATAGGTTTGCAGAATGTCGACCTAACCAGTCCATTCCCAAGATGACGTCAAAGTTTGCCATCTCAAGTTGAATCAAGGTTGCATCCAAAGTCTTCTCGTCAATAAGAACTGGACATGGCCCATAACCTTTTTTTAATTCCACTTCTAATCCCATTGATGATCGTACAAGCAGTTTGTAGTATAAAGATTTGAGGGGTAGATTTAGCTTCTTTCCAAATGACACAGATATAAAAGAATGAGTAGCTCCAGAATCAAAGAGTACTCTAGCGGGTATGCCATTAATAGGTACGATACCTGTGATTTGTTTTAATTTAGTCTACATGCTCACACAATGTAACACAAAATGAAACGTTCAGGTCATACCTATGACCACATCAGGCGATGCGGCAGCATCCTCAGATGTAACACAGCATAGACCTTTCCTTGCTGTAGTTGCTTTCTGGGATTAGGACACTCCCTTGAATAATTCCCTACTTGGTTGTAGTTACAGCATTTTACTCCTTCGTTAGTTTGCTTTTGTTGCGGTTGAGCTGCTGGAGTAGTCTTGGTTGCAGCATTAAAGCCTTGGGTACGGAAGGCTTTGAATGTCCTTGTCTTTCCTCCGTTGTAAGAATTCCCATTTGGCCTCTTGATACCTCTATTCTGAGTAAAATAGCTCTCCTTCTGGCTCGACTCTATTACTTGAGCAATCTATACCGCTTCGTTGTAAACTTTCTTTTCCAAACCCAGAACATGCCCATGGATGCTTCCCCTGAGTCCCATGACGAACCTTTGAGTCTTTGTGTTTTCCTCCTGCATGCTGACGGGTGCAAAGAAAAACAGCTCCTCATAACACTGTTGGTATGCATCCACAGTCATCTGGCCCTGATATAAACTCAAAACTTCTCTCTCCATAGAGTCTCTGAAACTTCTGGGGAAGTACTTCTAAAAGAATGCCTCTTTATATATAGCCCATGTCAATTGGGCGTGCTTTGTTAATAGATAAGTCCGTGTGGACTTCCACCAGTGGTGTGCATCGCCTTTCAGCATGAATGTTGCACACAGCACTTTCTCATCCTCATTCACTGTCATCATCATAAAATTTCTTTCCATTTCATCGATCCAGTGTGCTGGCCATAAAGGATCTGCTAGCTTACCATTATATTCTTTGGGCTTCATCTTCAGAAAAAGCTCGATCATCCAGGAGTGGTCCAGCTGATACGGAGCATAGGCCCCATACATATGTGGTTGGTACTGGTAACTGCCTTGAGCTACCTCAGGATTCTACACTTGAGCTGGCATAACTGGCGTTTCGGGTGCATAGGGTACCGTGTTGCTTCCCCTTGGTACTGTTCTAGCTTGTCCTGCTAGCATAGGTGTCGAATGTGCAGCTGGAAAAGCCATTCCTATAGCATCCTGTATATTGGCTTGCACCTGCTGTATTTGCTGCAGCTGTTGTACCAAGTTCATTACGGCTGTAGCCAAATCCGTAGGTGGGGCTGGCAAGTTTGTAGGATTTGCCTGGCCACTAGCTACTGGTGGTGTCATATTCAGATTCTCCTGTGCTTCATGATTCACATGGCTGTCTTCCTCCACAGGTGATGGTGGTGGAATTGGGTTACGGCCTCGTCTGGTTACCCTTCACCCAGCCATTTCCTGTTCTGGTGGTAGTAGTTTCTGAAAAATAGTCATGGAACATGTGAGGCAATCAATATAAGTTGTTCCCTAGTCAAATCCAACTAATCAATTTAAATTTCTAATTTTTCAAATCATTTAGTGAAATTACTAAATTTTCCATCGTAGGGTCGATGGTAGGGTCGCACTGTGTTCGACCCTAGGGTATGCGACCTAAGAACACTGTCAGCTCACTGAGAGCCTAAGGTCGATCGTTGGGTCGGTATATATCCGACCCTAGGTCCGACCCATGGTTCCTTGTCAGATCACCGAGAGCCTAGGGTCGATTGTAGGTCGTCTATGTCCGACCCTAGGTCTGACCCATGGTTCTCTGTCAAATCACCAAGAGCCTAGGGTCGATGGTAGGGTCTGTCGTAGGGTCACACATTTTGATCGAATTCAACGACCCTACGATCCAAAATTAGGTTTTTAAGGCCGATTTTAGATTCATTTCCCAATCTTTCTCCTTTCGTCCAACTCAACTCGCTTTCCCTGAGTTGCTACAGTATCGACCCCTAGGGTTTGGTGATTATTTCTTCCGCTCACGACTCCCACTCCTTCTCTTCAGGTAAGCTCTTTACCGTTTCACTTTATTAGGCTTTCCAAACTAGGTTTTTCTCCCATTACATCATTTTCTTCAAATTAAACTTTTTCTAATCGTAAAAATTTCATTTTTATTGGGGGCTTTTGCTATCGGTCACCCAAAGGACAAAAGCCCTCAAAAATATTTGAGTTTCATCGGTTGGTTATCGAGAAACTTGAATTTTTCCATTTTTGATCTAATTTTTGAGATTTTTTGAATTTATTGAAATTTCTTCAATTTCGATCTTTATAGATTAAATTTCATACTGTATGAGCTTTGCAGGATGGTTTGGAGCCTATGTAAGTCCTCCTGCCCAGTTGTTTGGGTGAAAAGTGAGGCTTTTGGCCAAATCATGCCGTTATAATACCAAAAGTTTTAAGTTTTTCACCATTACTAATCTATTATTTGTTTTTCTGTGTCTTGGCAGATAGTATGGCTTATACCAAGGTTCCTAAGGCTCATGACCCTGTTCGCTTCCTCTCCAACGAGGCAGAAGCTTAGTATGCTCGCTACGAGCGTAAGAAAGTAGAAGGGGATCGCTGTGTGGACTTGGCTAGTCTAGCCTTGTTCAACGTAGAGGGGGCATTTGGTGACATGGGCTGGCTTTCTATGATCACCTATGAGGCTTGTACTCGTCCTGATTTGGTGAGGCAGTTCTATTGCAATCTTCAGATAGTGGGGGATTGCAATGACACAAAGAGGGGTAGGGAGCTCAGGATCACTAGCTACGTCAAAGGGGTAGAGGTTTCATTTAACTGTCAACAGTTGGCTGATCTTTTGGGCATATCAAATGACGGCCCCTTGGTGTACTGTGCTCCCAAGGAACTCCAGTTCCTATCTTTGGAGATGCGTGCTGAGATTGATAGTCAGCTCATTAGAGATGACCGCTGGGAGATGAAAGTGGTCAACCTACGTCCAGAGCCTCGGGTGTACTGTAAAATTATCTAGCACAACCTGATTCCCCAGAGTGGACACTATGATATGATATCACAGTTGACTCAGTATGTCCTCTACTGCATTTGCACCAGGCAGCCTGTCTGCCTTCCTTATATCATCATCCGGACGATGATCTGTGCTACGCTGCCTGGTCAGTTAAGCAACCTGCCCTATGGGCGTCTGATCAATACACTACTCACCCGCCTACACGTTGATTTAGTAGATGAGAGGATTCAGGAGAAGACCTTCTCATCAGATCTTGACTGGGAGGCCATCTGTAAGATGGGTATGTGGGATGCTCAGGTCAGTGATGATGAAGGAAAAACTCTGGTGCATCCTTGTACTCGAGTTGAGGTAGCAGACGTTGCGGCGGCTGCAGCGGCTGCAGCGGCAGCAGGAGCAGGGGTCCATGGTGGTGATGCTGAGGATGAGGATCATATGTTCATGGATGTAGACTCCATACCTCCTCCATCACCTCTACATTCTACTGGAGCTGGTCCATCTCGGGCTCCATCACATACTTCTGGTCCTTCATGCCCACCCTCTGATGATATTATGGGGCTACTGCGTGAGATTAGGGAGGCCCAGTGCGCATCGAATCAACAGATGGCCGAGCTGGCAGCTAGTCTCCAGGTGACCCAGACTCAGGTGGCCTGGTTGACTAGAGTGTATGCTGAGGACTATGATAGAGAACGCGAGGCACCTCCTCCTCCAGCACCTCTACCTCCATGATGTATTTTTTCTTTTTTATACTTCTTTGTACCACAGAGTAACTATCCGGATTGTGGACTATACCTTGATTTAGATATGTATAAACGTATTTTTTATTCGATGTATATGAAACTTGTTCCACCTTTTTTATATGGATTATTCTCTTTCTTAATTTTGTCTCAAACAACACAGTTGCTTATGGTGTGTTATTATTACCGTTTTTAAATTTTTCTCCTAACATAGTTCACGAACTTTTGTGGAAATATATCGGTTTAATAGACAAGGCCTAAGAGCTCTGATTCCAAGTTGTCACACCCCAATTCTGTACTATTCAGAATGGTGTGATGAATCGCTAATAAACCAACGGTTCAACTAGGATCTCAAATAGGCTGTGTCCATTTGCTTAAACCATACACATCCACAATCATAATCAGAGTAAATAAACAATACGGAAGTCTTATATATTAAATAAACTAAGAATCTAAGAATGATAACACAAATAAAATATCCAATTATCTTTCATTTACTAAGACATAAATAAATAAATAATCAATTATATTTCCATAATAATCCAAATAAAAATCTAATAAAAAATGCATGAATTGCATTCACATGACGAATCGTGCGACTTCATTATAGCCTCTGCGTCCATTGTCGCAACATGCCCGTATATGGGAGCACTCATATAATCTTCCACGGTCGTACCTGCATCATCAACTGAAAATATTCAAATTCGAAAAGGGTGAGCACACATCACGGCTCAGTGAGCAAACAAAACAATGCAACAAATATATGCATGCATTCAATTCACATCTTTGGTCTGATTCATAAGTTTGCAATGTGCAATAGAGAGGATAGGTGGCCACCGCACCTCTATACACGAATGTGTGGAACCGCCCAATGGATCAAACACGATTGCCAATCCCACATGCACCTACCATGGAATAGAGATAGAGCTAAAGTGCTTAGGACCGCACTGCATCACACTTCCCCTGATGCTCTACCCATACCAACACGTAAGCTCCTATTGGCGAGGGCTTGCAAACTGACTCGCAACTAACCAATTCTAATGTCAAACAGTGTATCCAAGGCCTCACCCTAGCATCCCTCAATACATCCATAGAGATAGAGCTAAGGCCCCCCGACTGAGTCAGAGACTACACAGTCCGAGACCACCTCCCCTAATGCCCTACGACATAATAGTTATGCTAAGGTAATGGCGATACGACGATGTTAGTGGACAAGACTTGAGTAGAGATAGAGCTAGAGCCTGATGACCAGGATGAACCATAGTGTCACGTCCTCTCCCTGATGCTCCACTCGCATCAAGTACACTAACCACACACATACATTCACATGCCTATTCCTAGCATCATCATCATCATCATGTTATAAATAAACAGAAATAAATATGCATGAACAGTAATAACTGAAATAGTGGATGACATGTGATATGCACATTACAATCATACAAGCATAGAATCATTCATAGTATTGGACTCAATTAACAAAAATAGTTTATTATTAGCCAATTAGTTTAGGTCTTGTTCCCTCACCTTTGATTGAGCGTAGATCCTTGTTCAAGCTTTAAGAATCACTTTTAAATCACTAGAAAGACCTAACAAGTCGATAGATTTTAATTAAAATTAGTTCCAATAGATTTAGATTGACAGAACCTATAGGGTCACAGGTAGGGTAGCACCTAGGGAAGCAGTTTCTACGACCCTAGGGTGTAGGGTCGCAGGTGGGTTCGGATACCATTTGACCCTACGTGCGACCACACCCTCCCTAGGACTTCCCGAGGGCATGTGGTTGATCCTGTGGTCTCGTAGGGTCGGATATCATTCGACCCTACGTGCGACCACACGTATTCTGAGTTGGCCTTTCATTCATTCATGGTCCATTCTATGATTATTATATGGCTCAAAACTACAAGTTATACATAG
Organism: Protea cynaroides; assembly: GCA_028583415.1. Classification (NCBI taxonomy): domain Eukaryota; kingdom Viridiplantae; phylum Streptophyta; class Magnoliopsida; order Proteales; family Proteaceae; genus Protea; species Protea cynaroides. Next base: position 62,619,304 of record CM053274.1, read on the forward strand.
TCCATAATGATTTCCTCCATGGAATCTCTTGAAACTTGTCCATGGATGGATGATTTGGGTTTCTCCTACTCCTATGTTCTTTATAACCATTCTAGTCTCTCCTATTCAGGTAAAGAATTTGGTTCATACCTTAATTCAGAGGTTTCTCTGAACTTCCTCCTCTTCCTTAGTCTTCTTCTTCAAGTTTCCTTCTCTTCTTCTCTTCCTTCTCTTTCTCTTTCTCTCACTCTCAATTAGGGTTCTAAAGGAGTGAAAGAGGCTAAGGGACGTCCTATTTATAGAGGAAAACCCTCCATCATAAGTCCCAATGAGTTTAGGAAAGATCTCCTTTGAATTAGGAAAGTTTCCTAATTTGCGGTTTCTGTCTGTCATCGTAGGGTCAGACGTAGTGTCGCAGAATTTGTCGACCCTAGACCTTCTTAGTCATGCGACCCTACGACTAGAAAGTCATGGGTTGGACTTCTGTTGAGGTGGGGTCGACCCTACCTGTTTAGGCATGCGACCCTACCCTCACATTTACTATTTTTGGGTTAGACTTCATACCTGGTCTTGTGGTTTCTTCACGCACTTGGTCTACTTGGTTCGACCATGATAGGTAGACCTGGTACAAAGTGGTAAGACTCGTTAGTTCGATACGGGTCTTACAAGTATGCTTTGGAGCGGCTAACTAAGCTATATATGGATAATATTGCCAGATTAAATGGTATGCCTGAGAGCGCAGTGTCGGTCAGAGGCTCATGCTTTATCTCAAAGTTTTGGGAGAATCTACAGAAAACAATGGAGACAAAGTTGAAGTTCAGTACCACATTTTACCTTAAACCGATGGACAGTCGGAGCAGACTATACAGATCCTAAGAGATATGCCCTGAGCTTGTGAAATTTATTTCAAGGAGCTTGAGTTGAAAAGTTACCACAGATTGAATTTGCTATCAAGCTACCATGTAAATGTTATCTATAAAGCATGATGGTACGATAGAAATATCAAATTCCTTTATTTTGGAACGAAGTCGGAGAATCAAAAATTTTAAGACCAGAGTCTATTAATGAAACCTGTCGAGTGGCAGACAAGATCAAAGAAAAAGGTCCAAGATAGCTCAGGATTGTTAGAAGAGATGCCAAAACCTTGAGTTTGCCATAAGTGACAAAGTGTTCTTAAAGATATCACTTATGCATAATTTGAAGCAGTTTAGCAAGAAGGGAAAGTGGGGTCCTATATATGTTTTGGGACCTCATAAAAATTTTAGAGAGACGTAAAAAAGTTGCATATCAACTAGCGTTACCGCTATCCTTGTCTAGTGCGCCTGACGTATTTCGCGTGTCTCTATTGAAGAAGTACATTGGAGATCCATATCAAAGGTATTGACCACTGATCCACTGGATTAGATAGAAGATTTAACAATTGAAGTTGTACCAACCTAGTTCACTAGTTGGAAGGTACAACATCTCCAAAGCTGGGATAATTATTATATGAAGGTAACCTAACGAAGACAAGACGTGGAGAAGATTACATGAGAGGAATAAAATGCAAGGCGGAAATAGAATTCCCACCTATTGACTCTGCAGTAAATTCAAATTTTGTGGATAAAATTTATTTTAAGGATGGGGGAGTTGTAAGATCCATACGTTCAAATTTTGAGGATGAAATTTCTTTTAAGGGTGGTGGAGTTGTAAGTCCCGCACGCCACGAACCGGTCTAACCTTACATTCTTGTGTCATGACCAGTCTACCTATCATGGTCGAGCCAAGTGGACCAAGTGCGTGAAGAAACCACAAGACCAGGTATGAAATTTAACTCAAAAATAGAAAAATATGAGTGTGTGGTCGCATGCCTAAACAGGTGTGACCGACCCTACCTCAAAAGAGTCCAACCCATGACTTTTGGTCATGAGGTCGCACATTTTAAAAACCTAGGGTCACGGATTTTGTGACCCTACCTGCGACCCCACAAAAACAGTCAGAAACCGAATTTAGGAAACCTTCCTAATCCGAAGGGGGTTCTTTCCTAAACTCATTGGGGCTTATTATGGAGGATTTTTCTCTATAAATAGGACGTCCCTTAGCCTCTTTCACTTCTTTAGAACTCTAATTGAAAGAGAGAGAAAGAGAAGAGAGGGAAGAGAAGGAGAAGAGAATGAAAATTGAAGAAGAAGACTAAGGAGGAGGAAATTCAGAGAAAATTCTAAATCTTCAGCAAACCTAAGGTATGAACCTAATTCCCATGATTTATTTAAGAGCCTAGAATAGTTCATGAAGAAAATAGGATTACGAGAAACCCAATCATCCATCCATGGATAAATTCTAAGAGAATCCATGGAGGAAATCATTGTAGACAATGGATAGTGTATAAAATTATAGTTTTGAGCCATAGAACAATCATAGGAAGGACCATGAAGATAAGCCAAAAGATTCAAACATGAAGGAAAGGACATAAGAGTGAAAGGTCGACCATGACATGTGTGGTCGCACGTACGGTCGCATGATGTCCGACCCCACGAGACCCACACGTCGACCACATGCCCTCGGAAAGTTTCCAGGGAGGGTGTGGTCACACGTAGGGTCGCAGTATGTCCGACCCTACCTATGACCCTATACCCTGGGGTTGTAGAAACTGAGACCCCAGGTGCTACCCTACCCTGCGACCCTACACCCTGTGGTCGTAGAAACTGAGACCCCAGGTGCTACCCCACCTGCGACCCCTCAGTTTCTGTTAGTTTAAACACATGAGAATTAATTCTATTTAAAATCTATCAACTTGTTAGGTTTTTCAAGTGATTTAAAATTGATTCATAAAGCTTGAACGAGGATCTACTATCAATCAAAGGTGAGAGAACAAGACCAAAACTAATTGGCTAATAATAAACTTTTTTTTTATTGAGTCCAATACCATGAATGATTCTATGTTTGTATGCTTGTAATGTGCATATCATATGTCATCCAATATTCCTGTTATTACTGCTCATGCATATTAAATTTTCATTTATTTGTAATATGATGTTGATGATGATTCTAGGAATAGACATGTGATTGTATGTGTGTGGTTAGTGTACTTGATGCGAGTGGGGCATCAGGGGGAGGACGTGTCACTGTGGTTCATCCAGGTCACCAGACTCTAGCTCTATCTCTACTCAAGTCTTGTCCACTGACATCGTCGTATCGCTATTACTTTAGCAGAACTATTACGTTGTAGGACATCAGGGGAGGTGGTATCGGATTGTGTAAACTTATGAACCAGACCAAAGATATGAATTGAATGCATGCATATGTTTATTGCATTGTTTAGTTTACTCACTGAGCTCAAGTTGGAGAGCTGACCCTCGCACGTATAGTTTTTTTTTAGTTTCTGATGTTGTAGGTATTACGATTGAAGATTATGTCGATAAGCCAACATATGAACAGGTGACTGCTATGATGAGCAAGCTGTGGAGGACTATTGTGATTTGTCAAACTAACGTTTCAACTGTGGATACGGTTAGTGTTTAACTTTCATATTTGGATATTTATGATATGTATTAAATTACGTTTTGGTTACTTGGAGATAAATGAAATATTAATTATTTATCATGACTATACCTCAGTTCATTATCTGTAAGACTTCCGCTATTTACTTTATTATCTTTGATTAATTTGGAATGTGTTTTGGTTTAACATGGTGGGCATAGCCTATTCGAGATCCTAGTTGAACCGTTGGTTTATTGACGGTTTATCACATCATTCTGGTTGGTTCAGAATTGGGGTGTGACATACACCAAGCTCCCTACTGCAGATGCTCACTCTCAATGTCATTTCTTGAACATAACTCTGTTAATTTGTCTCCTTTACTGACTTGAGTATTCTCAACTTACCTGTTACACATGCACACTCAATCATTTAAGAACACGAATAACATATACAATTTGAGACAAACCTAGAGTTTCACTTTTCCTGTCATGAAGAAACTCAATGTTAAGTACAAAGGTACTTACGCATTCTTCATCTCGAAGTTATCAGACATTGAAACTTTGGTTTCTACTAGTAAACCATGTCACTACTGGTCAGTAACTAACCATCAATATATATAACATATGACTAGAAAATGAATCCACTCCTACTGACCTCTAGATATACATAATCAATGACAATCTCAATAAAATTGAAAGAAGATACAACTTTGTCAAACTTCAGGTACCTTTAACTGGATGCTTGCTTAATCTACATATTGACTTTATAAGTCTACAAAACAGATTTTCTTTCTTCTTTACCTCAAAACCTTATGATTAAATCATATAAACATCTTCTTTCAGATTTTCTTGATCAAAACGATCTTTACATCTATCTGATGTAGCTTCAAATCAAAATTACGCAACTAAAACCTCAAAGATTTGAAGTCAATACTTTTCATTCTCTTTGTGTTTCTACTTCGCTATAAGTCTTACTTTGTAGCAATTAATTCTCCCATTGGAATCATACATTCTTTGTATTTTCATTTTTAAGCCCATGAGTACACCGCTCATAACAAGAGCATAAAATCTCAAATTTCGTTGATGTTTATAAATAATAATACATCATTTATAACCACTAACCACTCAAGAGTAATCTCATTACTGATAGATTGCTCAAAATTATTGGGATCCTAATCTTGTCCAATGCTAAAACATCTATTTTTGAGGTGTAATATGTGATTGGACGAAATCACAGATCTACATAGTATAGTATATCTCCTCATTGCCTCATCTGACACTGCTATTTTGACTATAAATTAACCTGAATGAAGATAGTTTCAAGAATTATCCCATTACACTCTAATAATATTTCTAATATCTCAACTGATTGCTTCACAATAATTCCATTTGGTATCATCAAACTAAGGTTTTTTGGATGTGACTGTTAACCTACATCATCAATGAATCTTGCTAAATCCTTCGAACCTATTTTGACATCCCATAAAATGAAAAATCAATGTTTTAAAATAATCACTCTCCTACGAGTGTTATGAAACCATGTTACTTTTACAGTCCTAATCAAGAAGATAACTTGAACTGAGATTAACTTACTTGGCACCCAATCAATACTATAGCCTGCAGTATTGATCACTCTATAGGATTTAATACACTCTTAAGTTCTCTTAATCATATCTATTTGCCACTCTTATGTTGTTGAATATCATCTACAATTCGCTAAGTTATAAGTCTTCGCACCTATAAACATTACGACAAAATCATTGGAGATATATCCATATCACCCGGTCTCCCTTAACATTTACTTTCTCCTTCAGATCCAACAATCTTAATATTTTAATAAAATATTTTTCTTTATTTCTTTTCAATATACATTGAAAAATATCCAATGAACTGATTCTCATAAGAATTTCTAGATGAAATCTCGATGTCCATAAGATCCAACAACTCCCTGTTGACCTTTCTCCTTTCCTTAATCTTGTCATCTTTCCCTTTAAACAATCCTCAATAGTATGAAAGTCATCAAACTTTAAGGGATTTTCAAAATACTATTCTTTATAACCTTTTACAGTCTTTCCTTAGATAAGAGTCCTAAATGTCTATAGTAAGGATGAAAATAAGGGTACACCGTCTAATTATAAGGTTAGGTAAACTACTAGGGTTTTGATTACTTCTAGTACTTAATTCTTTAATTTTCAACACCTTCTTGAAATATCAAAATTTCTTCTCCAGTTAAACCAGCTCAACTTTATAATCTCTCTCCACATGTCTGTTTTGAGTCACAGTACATTAATTCCACATTACTTAATTCCATAATATCATTTTTCTTATCAAAAGCTTCTAACCTTTCCTTGAAAATTTGTTTTCTTTCTGTGAGATCCTACTCCTTCAGTTATTATATTTATTAGATATGTCATATGTACTATGACATTGGCCTTCTTTCTTTCCTTTTTCTTTTCTTTGAACTTTCTTCATTAGTATAAAGGAAGTTAACTCATCTTCTGTCCCCTATCCTTTTGGGTCTATGGGTCACCAGGATCTGACTTTGTAGTTTAAATGAGGAAGTGAAAGTCAAGTGAATCATCTACAAGGTTCCAATGAGTTACTTACAGAGATTCACATATCTTAGAGCTTATCAGTGATGGCTAACAACTCCAACTTGTGCTTCCTCACACTCCATTATCATCCTATACCATCAAAACTGGTACAGACAGCCTTGAGAATAAAACATCTCTCTACCCCAATTTAAACATCAATTTTCTTTGGATTTCACTCTAAATATCCATTTCCAATGTTTCTTATCTGAACTTTCCTTTACCTGATCTTAAGGATTAAACATTCCTAAAAACCATAATACAATCTTTACTGAGTATATCTAGGTTAAATACTCCTAAACTAGCTTTTAATTTTTCATGCCAATTCATAAAACTGGCGAGTCATGATAGGCATCATGGGGTGTTTGATCATTATATGTTCTCTAATTTGTGTAATATAATGCAAACATTGAGAAATAATGAAACATACACACAAGATAAGTTAAACTTGCAATCATTAAACATATACAAGTCCATTTCCTTTAAAGAATCAATCAAAACTACACCATCATCCTTTGGGACAGGAGTGTATTGGTCCTCTTAGTATCTGTAAAGAGTCAACCGAAACTACACCATTATCCTTTCGGAAAAGAACGCACTGGTCCTCTCACTATATGTAAAGAGTCAATCGAAACTTCACCCTTATCTTTTAGGACAAGAGTGCACTGGTCCTCTCACTATCGGTGAAGAGTCAACCGAAACTACACCCTTATCCTTTGGGACAAGAGCGCATTGGTCCTCTTATTATTTATGCAGAGCCTAGAAAGGGATAATGATTCTCAGAATCCCACCACCTTTGGGTGTATAAAACTTTTAAAGTTATGATCCTTCATCCATGTGCGTGAGTATACATGATTTACGACACCACCACCTTTGGGTAAACACTGTCTTTCTTTGCTGTGTCTGTAAATGCATAAACACTGGATTTGAGCATATCATGATAGAACCGAGCTTGCCACTTTGGTGGTCCCATCCAATCCGACATAATATGTACAAATCATAATTTGAATAAACTGGGACAATGCCATCTTTGAGTGAACACTGTCATTATTTAAAGTATCTACAAACACAGTTGCTTAAATTTGAACACATCATGACAAAACAAGGTATACATCTTTGGTGGGATCCACCAAGTTCCACTATGATATGAATAAATCTCAATCTGCAGCACTAGTAGGATATATAAAACCATGAATGTTTTTAAAATGCAAATAAACATTCAATTAAACATGCATTTTATCTCAATAATCAATATGGTACAAGAATATTAAGAAAAACTAGCATAAACACTGCAAATTTAGCTCCAAAAGAGCATTAATTTGGAAAAATATTATTCCCAATGTACCAAAATGTAACAATATATATTCTAGATTGAAGAGCTTTGAAAATCGAATCCAAAGGAACAAATCGGAGGTCAATCCAGTTTAAAGTCAGATTGTCAATGCAGTCAAAAAACTTCAAGGCAAACAGGCCTTAAGCCCTGGACTGGGATGAACCACGGTCTGAACCAAACCAAACGGGTTCACACTCACCCACCCATCCGGGCTCCCAGATAAAATTTCGGGTCACGAACCCGGTTTCGGGTTAAAATCCGGTCCACCCCGTATGGGTATTCGGTTCTGGGTTACTGGGACAAACCATTCGATTACTTGGGTCGAACCATGGGCCATGGCTTTCTGGGTTGCCGAATTGTATCTAGGGTCGAGTTTATTAATCCGTTGACCTTGTCAAAAAACATTTGGATTATGATAATTTTTTTTTAAATTTATGATTTTGAAATATCAAAATACCCTCAACTTATAACTCTATTTTCAGAACATGACATTATTCTTTTAACGAACTCTATGCATTTTAAACAACCCATTACCGAGTGTCGCAACTGCTCCTCAACTGTGTCGAAATATCTGGTACTTCCCATGGGATCCAGGAAAGTCACCGGCACAGCCGTAACGACCACCTATTCCGGCAATACCAAGCATAAAACTACCTACAGCTAGCTGCTGTTGGCCGTGCAAGCTTGCGGCAGACTGACCCCTTGCGGGCTGGTCTGCTGCGGCCAATGCAGCCGGTGGAAACTGCTACGGGTAGGTCTGTGGCCACGGACTAGTCTGCAGCCATGGGTTAACCTACTGGTTGGCTGCGGGTTGCCCGTGGGTTCCCCTTCACCGAAACTTTCCATTATTTTTTTTATTTATAATAAAAACAATATATCGTGAAAATTCATTCGAACCTCTTGACAGCATACAGGAAGAAAATTCTCTTAATTCAATTCAATCCATCAAACAATCTCAATCTTCCTATACCAATGATTCTAGTCCGTATGGGTGACTCTAATACTAATTGTTAAAATTTTTAATGCAAGTTGAGTTTTTCCATGAGATTTTCCCATGAACCCTAACGAATCCACCACACAAATTACTAGAATACGATGAGCAATAAAAGAGATGATAGAACACAAACTATTTTTTGTAGATTGATTTTTGATCATTTCTTGTAGCTTGAATGTCTCGATTAGAGTCTTCCACAGCCTCTTGGGATCCCTTTTGCTTCTGTGCGTATGGGAGCAACAAAAGATAAAAACCAATGGTTACGGGGACCTTAATCATGGTATTTAAAATACCAACCCTAACCCAGAACCATTCTCGCAGTAGACAGGGTTAGTAGTCTCTAACCAGTGACAAACCAGACCTGAACCGGTTAAACCAATAATTGAACTCCCACTTAATAACTGGTTAGGTAATTGATCAAGCCCACACAACAGGAATCTAACAGTGTGAACCTCGAGTGTCTGTGGTATCATGCTGGAGCTAACCGAAGTACAACTAATCCCTCTAATCTTGAGAAACAGGGGAACACGTAGAATACAACTCAGGCTCAGCAGGAGGAAGGATCCCTTAGTTCATTACGAGCGTCTGTGGGCAAGGGTGTTCTGATGATGCTTACCGTTGTCATCCTCAATGAGGAAGGAGAGTGTAAGTGAGCGAGAGAAGATCAGTTGATTAGTGGCTAGGTTAGATCAAATCATCCAAGACAATCAATGAGGAAGGATAGAGAGAAGGAGAGATTAAGGGATGGGGAATTGAAGTAGCAGAGCCAACATCAATGGTCATACAACATTGGGAAGAAGATAGAGATGATATACTGGTCATGGGGTCCGTGAAATTCGGACAGGGCGATGAATATGATATCTGTTCGGCCCCAATAACTACACCACGGTCTGATTTCATTATACAGTATCGATGACGGAGTCCAATTTGTCTCCAATTACTGGAGGCTCCAATCGCTAATCTAGCGATTAGAGTTAACTAGGCACGCCTACCAATACATCGGGAGGTGTGCCTGGTTAACTCCAATCACTGGATGGCCGATTGAAGCCTCCAATAATTGGAGACAAATTCAACCCATCGACGACGTGCTAATTTAATTAGGGGTATTATTGTCTTAATAATTTTTTCTTTTTTTTTTCCTATCAATTTTTAACACTTACAACATAACAATGTGGATTATTCTATTACAAAATAGTATTTTAGGGGTGGCTTGTGTTACTTTTCTCAAGTGAAGGTTCTATGTAGTAAATCAATTGTCAAGGGGGTGTCTGAATAAATTTCAAAAAAAAAATGATATAGTTCATATTTTGCATATATATTCTCTATATCATCATCCAAGCTCCAAATGCAGAATGAACTAAAGAGTGCGTTCCGAAATGAGTTGCATTTTCTACAACATTCCATTATTCAAGAAAGAAAATGCATATCAAATATTGTTGTTGCTATCTTAGAAGAGCATTCCAAGAATACATACCCAACGCAGCCTAAAACTGTGAGGGTTCCATTGCTCCGCAAGGTTTTTGCTAAGTAATGCCTAACCCACCCTAAGCTTGGATAGGGCTGGGTTTGGGCCCATGTTTTGTCAAACTCTGGTTGGGTCAGGACGGGCTTGGGTTGCAGCCTCAGGTTGATCCCTGGCCGGCCTACCCTACCCTATATCTATAATTGTATTATGGTCTTGTAGCATTAAGGAAGGGCGACCTACTGCATGAGCTTTCCACTATTGTAGGGTCTGGGGAGGGGCAGACTGTACACAACTTTATCCCAACAATGCAGAGAGATTGTTTCCTTATTCCGAACCCGTAATCACTAGGTTGCACGGGCTTGTAGCCATATATATATATATATATATATATATATATATAAACTTGGATCGGCCCTCAGGGTCAAACTCGGTCTGGCCGGCCCTGTCAAGGTCAGGGCTTGGGCTGAGTATTTTTAGACCCTAACGGGGTCGGGCCAAATTTCAGGGTTAATTTTTAGAGAACTAGGGTTGGGCTTTGGTAATAAAATACCTGGCCCAACTTGAGTTGTTGGAGCCCTATTTCTGATCATTGGTCCAGCTTGCAATCGTTAACAAATTTGATTGTAAAAGTTACCCCTCTATTTTTCTCATTACGGTCAAACATTGGATCAAAACAAACCAATCTTTGGTTGCCAAGTAGTAAGGAAAGAAATGCTGGCAGCATATTCATACCGTTGCTTTTCTTGACTGATTTAACGAGCCTCTCTTTATAGGGAAAAATATAATGTTAGAAATCTGATTTTTTTTTTACTTGGTTTTGGCCAAATTTCAGCCATTTGACACAATTCAGGTATGAAACCGAAATTTGAATCGTTGGTTGCAATGCTCTTTTTTTTTTTTTTTTTTTTTTTTTTCAGGTAAGACCCTGTTTCTGCTCATTGGTTCACCTTGTAATCGTTAACAAATTTGATTGTAAAAGCTACCTCTGTATTTTTCTCATTACGGTCAAACATGACTTGCTTGGATCGAAAACGAACCAATCTTTGGTTGCCAAGTAGTAAGGAAAGAAATGCTGGCAGCAAATCAGTTGCTTTTCTTGACTGAATTAAGGAGCCTCTCTTTACCAAAAAAAAAAAAAAAAAAATGTTCCATTTCAAAAGAGAAACGTGAGGGGAAAGTGTGATCTATAGATAGAGGAGGCTGGTGGTCTGAAGTTCTCAGAGCTTTAAAGTGAAGACAGCTATGGGAAGCCATGATTTGAAACTCTTGGGAGCATGGTATAGCCCTTACGTTCGCCGGATCGAATGGGCTCTCAAATTGAAGGGAGTCGAATACGAATATCTAGACCTAGATCCAGGGAACAAGAGTGAATTCCTTCTGAATCATAACCCTGTCTACAAGAAGGTTCCAGTGCTTGTTCATGGTGGTAAATCCATAGCTGAATCACTTGTTATTCTCGAGTACATCGATGAGACATGGAAACAGAATCCCATACTGCCTGAAGATCCGTATGAAAGAGCCATGATACGTTTCTGGGCAAAATTTGCCGAAGAGAAGGTGAATTGCTAGCCTAAATAGTTTTTTTTTTTTTTTTTTTTTTTTTTTCTTAACTGGTAGTTTCCTTGTTACAATTGACTTATCCAAAGTGGAAATTGTTTTTAGTATGTAAGGATGGATTATAAAACTATCAGATGGTTCAAGTATGTGGTATCGGATCTGTCAGATTGACTGTTTCGTACTGATTTTGGACCTGGCTAATCTCTGAACCCAGCCTTTTGATACTATTTTAATAAGAGCATGTGTCAGTTTTCCATTAGATCCATACACTGAGCCAATCCAATCTGATCATTTTCGGGTATGACAGACACTGTGTGATACCTGGATTTAAACTATGGTGTGGAGAAACATTTTCTCGACCATGCAATATAATGCTGCATGTAGCTGTAAGTTTAGCCAAGTTGTATTAGGAATATTAATGGGTTACCAAACTTGAAAAAACTGGCCCTGTTCGGTTACTGAGCCTGCCCCTTCTTAATTTGCTGTCTATAGGGGGGCCAAACGAGTCTCAATCCTCTTCCCCACATGGGTACCTTCCCATGACTCCATCATCATCCATGTCTAGTGATCCCACACTCTAAAGGTGGATCTTACATAGTGATGAGATCAGGGAAAGGATACCTGTTCAGGGAGAGGAACAGGACTCGGACCAAACAACCCTTTTTTTATTTGTATTATCTTGAAATGAAGGCTACGTTAATGCAACCGTGGGCTTCTTTGAGTTGCCCTAAAATCCGAACAAATGGTTAATTAGGCCGTGTTGAAGGGTCACCTTATTATTAATCTTTGGGGCATTAGAATTAGAACACTTTTAGAGGTATACCGGACTAAACAATAGTTGGACCAACAATAGAGCAGTTCTAAAGACCATTGTGGGGTTCTCCTCATCCCCACATGGCGTTACTGGAATTTTTTTTCTTAACTAAATTTTAAATATGAAATTTGGAAAGTAATCATTTTAAATCATTCCCTAGATATTCAATCTACGTGGTACAATGAGACAGGTAATCCTATTAAGTTTTCATCTCAAAAGTTAAAACTTGTAAGGGAATATAATCTCAGATATATCAGGCACTCCAGTTCCAAATTTAACCAATATGAAATTATTCTTAACACCTTAGAATCTATAGATGGGAGAATTAGGATCATCAAAGGATACAAGACCATGTCACAAAAAAGGCTACCCACATCCCTCTCTCTCTCTCTCTCTCTCTCTCTCTCTCTCTCTCTCTCTCTCTGAGTAATCCTTTATATATATATATTTTTTGGTGATCATGTAGTTCTCAGAAGCAGTAAGGAAAGTTTTATTATCATCAGGAGAGAAGCAAGAGGAGGCAGTGAAGCAGGCAATAGAGGCCCTAACAGTCCTTGATACAGAGCTAAAGGACAAGGAGTTCTTCAAGGGAGAAAGGATTGGGTTTCTGGAAATTGTTCTTAGTTTTTTGGCTATTTGGATGGAAGTGATTGAGGAAGTTGCATCCTGCAAAATATGCGATCCCAACAAATTCACTTTCATTAGTGAGTGGAAGGAGAACTTCATAAAGCAACCTATCATCAAAGAAAACCTACCATCCAAGGAGGACTTGATAGTCTACTTCCACAAGCTTCGCCAATTGGGTCTGGCCTCTGGTCGTTATCAGTAAGGGCCCCACCCCTGGGCGGAAGAAGGGAGAATTGAGCATTTCATGATGATACGGTCTTGGTTTCCCATTTAAGAAGAAGTTTTCATCTTCAAAGGCCTCCCGGTAGCTTCGAAGACGAGTAAATTTTTGGATTTTTTTTTTTTTTTAAATCGGAGAACACCCGTTTTATGTAATTGGTTTTTTGTTTGGTTATGTGTTGGTGTGTTTCTCTTTGTGTTCTTTGGTTTTTTTTATTAAAGAATAATCCAATGGTTGAAGTCTTAATTACAAAGTTTGAGTTTTGGCTAAATAAAGTTGTTTTCTTAGACCATATTGTATCCGTTGAAGGAATTAAAGTGAACCCTAGCAAGATTGAAGCCATTGTAAAGAGGAAAGCACCGAAGAGTGTTGCAGAAATTAGAAGTTTTCTAGGTCTAGCTGGGTATTACCGGAGATTCGTAGAAAACTACTCCAGGATCGCCGTACCGCTTACCAGCTTGACTAAGAAAGGAGAGAAGTTTATTTGGACTGACAAATGTGAGAACAGTTTCCAAACATTGAAGACAAGATTGATAACTACTCCTATCCTGACTATTCCTATTCCAGGACAACCATTTGTTTTATACACTGATGCATCTGGATTGGGTTTAGGATGTGTACTTATACAAGGAGAACAAGTAGTTGCATATGCTTCAAGACAACTGAAGACACATGAGAAGAACTACCCCACTCATGACTTGGAATTAGCGGCAGTGGTACATGCTGTCAAGATATGGAGACATTATTTGTATGGAGAGAAATTTCAGATTAAATCGGATCATAAGAGTCTTACTTATCTATTTAATCAGAAGGAGTTGAACATGCGACAAAGAAGATGACTGGAATTATTAAGGGATTATGACTGTGATATCTAGTACCATCCATGAAAGGCTAATGTAGTGGCTGATGCGCTAAGCAGGAAAGCAATGATAAAATCTCAAGAAGAAGTTAACACGACTGCAACAATGTGTACTACAGGAAGAGTATTCAATGATGGTAATGAGCAGTTCGTGATAGATGCACCGGGTGGATCAACCAATCAAGGGTTTATTCATCGATTTTCAAATATGTTCGCAACATTGAAGATTGTACCTGATATAATTGACGAAGTGAAAGCCGCTATTAAATCAGACCCTTATCTGAGAACGGTACAAGAAGACATCGAAAAAGGTAGGACTATTCCTGAGTTCACCTTTGACGAAGAAAATGTACTAAAATACAAGGGACGAATATGTGTTCTTGAAATGGAAAACTCAGATGTTAGACACAAACTAATGAAGGAAGCTCATACCACCGCCTATTCGGTACATCTTGGAAGTACAATGATGTATCATGAATTGAAGAAATTATATTGATGGAGAGGAATGAAAGCTGATGTAGCTAAATTCGTGTCTCAATGCCTAAACTGTCAGAGGATGAAGGCTGAACGACAAAGACCTGCCGGACTGTTGCAACCGCTGCCAGAACCAGCATGGAAATGGGACTGCATCACTATGGACTTCGTCATCGGGTTACCATTGACTCCTCGAGTGGTTGACACGGTCTAGGTGATTGTAGATCATCTGACTAAGATAGCTCGCTTTATAGCAATACGACCTCAGTATACACTAGAAAGGTTAGCCAAGTTGTATGTGGATAATATTATCAGACTACACTGTGTACCTGAGAGCATTGTGTCCGATAGAGACCCACGATTTACTTCAAAGTTTTGGGAAGGATTACAGAATGCTATGGGTACAACGTTGAAGTTTAGTACTGCATTCCATCCTCAGACGGATGGACAGTCGGAGCGTACCATACAGATTTTAAGAGACATGCTTCGAGCCTGTGTAATAGATTTTAAAGGATCATGGGGTGAGAAACTACCATTGATCGAGTTCGCCTATAACAACAGCTATCAAGCTACTATACAGATGTCATCCTATGAAGCACTGTATGGTAGGAAATGTCGAACTCCTCTATTTTGGAATGAAGTTGGAGAACATAGCATTGTTGGACCAGAATTTGTTGAAAAAACTTATCGAGTGGTCGACATTATCAAAGAAAGAGTAAGAATGGCTCAGAATCATCAGAAACAATATGCAGATACTCGACGCCGAGACCTTGAATTTGTTGTAGGTGATAAGGCATTCTTGAAAGTGTCACCGATGCGCGGGTTAAAACGGTTCGGACAGAAAGAAAAGCTAACTCCGAAATATGTCGGGCCATATGAGATTCTAGCCAAACGTGGAAAAGTGGCTTATCAGTTAGCACTACCACCATCTATGTCAAGTGTGCATGATGTATTTCACATCTCCTTATTAAAGAAGTACGTCAGAGATCCAACGCATGTTTTGACAGCAGATCCACCATATCTAACTGATGATTTGACGTTCGAAGTAGCACCAACTGAAATCACCGGTCGAAAGGTTCAACGTCTATGTAACCATGACATATACTATGTTAAAGTCACCTGGAGAAGTCGAGATATAAAAGAGATCACATGGGAAGAAGAGAATGCAATGCGAAAGCAATACCCTCATCTTTTCAACTCGAAAGGTATGTAGGATAAAATTTTAAATAAGCAGGGGGGAGTTGTAAGACCCGTACCAAACTAACCGGTCTTACTACCTTGTACCAGGTCTACCTATCATGGTCGAGCCAAGTGGACCAAGTACGTAAAGAAAATCACAAAACTAGGTATGAATTTGACCTAAAAACAGTAAATATGAGGGTAGGGTCGCATGCACAAACAGGTAGGGTCGACCCCACCTAAATAGAGTCCAACCCATGACTTTTCAGTCCTAGGGTCGGATGACTTGAGACCCTAGGGTCGACGGATTCTACGACCCTAGCATCGACCCTATGGTGACAGACTGAAACCGTGAATTAGGAAACTTTTCTAATTTCAGGAATTCCTTTCCTAATCTCGATGGGACGTATTTTGGGATGTTTTCCTTTATAAATAGGACGTCCCTTAGCCTTTTTCACTCCTTTTGGAACCCTAATTGAGAGTGAGAGAAAGAGAAGAGAAGGAAGAGAAGATGAAGAGAAGGAGAATTTGAGAAGACAACTAAAGAGAAGGAATTCAGAGAAATCTCTGAATCTCAGCAACCCTAAGGTATGAATACATTCCCCATGAATTATGAAGGACCCTAGAATAGCTTATGAAGAAGTTAGGGTTGAGAGAAAACCAAATCATCTACTCATGGATGAGTTTCGAAGGAATCCATGAAAGTAATCATCATAGACAATGGAAAGTGTGTGAAAATCATAGTCATGAGCCATAGAACATTCTTAGAATGGACCTACGAGACTACATGATCGACCCCATGCTGTCGGGAAGTTCAGGGAGGCTGTGGTCGCACATAGGGTCGATGGGTAACCGACCCTATGACCGACCCTACACCCTGGGGTCTCAGATACTTGCAACCCATCCTGCGACCCTAGCTTTACAGTAAGCTTAAATTGTTGGAAATTATTTCTAATTAGAATCTATGAATTTGTTAGGTTTTCCTAGTGGTATAAAAGTGATTCTTAGAGCTTGAAAGAGGGTCTACACTCAATCAAAGGTGAGGGAACAAGACCTAAACTAATTGGTTAATAATAAAATATTTTCATTTATTGAGTCCAATGCCATGTATGATTCTATGATTGTATGATTGTAATGTGCATATCACATGTCATCTACTAATCCTGTTATTACTGTTCATGCATATTTAATTTCGTTTATTATAACATGATGATGATGATGATGCTAAGAATAGGCATGTGAATGTATGTGTGTGGTTAGTGTACTTGATGCGAGTGGGGCATCAGGGGGAGGACGTGGCATTGTGGTTCAGCCTGGTCACCAGACTCTAGCTCTATCTGTACTTAAGTCTTGTCCACTAACATTGTCGTATCGTCATTACCTTCGCAGAACTAATACATCATAGGGCATCAGGGGGGGACGTGGCATTGTGGTTCAGCCTGGTCACCAGACCCTAGCTCTATCCTTATGGATGTATTGAGGGATGCTGGGGTGAGGCCTTGGATATACTATTTGACATTAGGATTGGTTAGTTGCGAGCCTAGTTTGCAAGCCCTCGCCAATAGGGGCTTACGTATTGGTATGGTGCAACCGGTACTGCAATGCCATTTTCATTGGGTATATTGTACCATGGTGGATGCATGTGGGATGGCAATGTCGTATTCATTGGGCGGCTCCACACACTCGTGTATAGAGGTGAGGCGTCCTCCGAACCTTTCTATAGCACATTGCAAACTTATAAACCAGACCAAAGATATGAATTGAATGCATGCATATGTTTGTTGCATTGTTTTATTTGCTCACTGAGCCGTGATGTGTACTCACCCTTTCGACGTCGAATGCTTTTAGTTGATGATACAGGTACCACGGTTGAAGATTATATGAATGCTCCGGGGTATGGACATGCAGCGGCAATGGATGCTGAAGTTTTGATGGAATCGCATGATTCGTCATGCGAGTGCAACTCTGACATTTTTTATTAGTTTTAATTCAAATTATACAGACGATGTAATTGATTAAATATTTCATTTGTCTTAGTATTTGGAAGATAATTGAATAATTTATTTATGTTATCACCTTTAGACTCTCAGTTCATTTAATAATAAAAACTTCCACTATTGTGTATTTACTCTGATTATTGTTGCGTATGTGTATGGTTTAAACAAATGGACACAGCCTATTCGAGATCCTGGTTAAACCGTTGGTTTATTAGAGGTTCATCACACCATTCTGAATAGTGCAGAATTGGGGTGTGACATTACTGGACAAGGCTTATATCAAACCCAGCATTTCACCATGGGGAGCACTAGTATTGTTCGTGAAAAAAAAGGATGGTAGTGTTTGACTGTGTATAGACTATTGGGAGTTGAATAAGCTTACAATCAAGAATCGGTACCCGTTGTCTCGAATCGATGACTTGTTCAATCAGTTGCAAGGTGCCAAGGTGTTCTCCAAGATTGATCTTCGGTCAGGATACCATCAGTTCAAGATTAAGGAAGGTGATATTCCAAGACAGCATTCAGAACAAGATACGAACATTATGAATTTTTAGTCATGTCTTTTGGATTAAGTAATGCACCCGCAACTTTTATGGAACTCATGAATCGGGTATTCCATGATATGTTGGATACGTCAGTCATTGTGTTTATTAATGATATATTGGTCTACTCCAAAGACAAGGAAACTCATGTCATGAATCTAAGAGCCGCTCTGCAATGACTAAGAAAAGAGAAGCTTTACGTCAAATTTACAAAGTGTGAGTTCTTACTAAATGAGGTCGCTTTCTTAGGCCATGTTGTATCCACTGAAGAAAGTAAAGTGGATCCTAGCAAGATTGAAGCCATTGTGAAATGGAAAGCACCTAAGAGTGTTGCAGAAATCAGAAGTTTCCTAGGTCTAGCTGGGTATTACCGACGATTCGTGGAAGACTACTCCAGAATTGCCGTTCCACTCACCAGTTTGACTAAGAAAGGAGAAAAGTTTGTTTGGACCGATAAATGTGAAGAAGGTTTTCAAACTTTGAAAGCTAAATTGATATCTACTCCCATCTTGACTATTCCTATTCCAGGACAACCGTTTACCTTGTACACTGATGCGTCTGGGTTGGGTTTAGGATGTGTACTTATGTAAGGAGAACAAGTAGTTGCGTATGCCTCAAGACAACTGAAGACACATGAGAAGAACTATCCCACTCATGAGTTGGAATTAGCAGCAGTAGTACATGCTATCAAGATATGGAGACATTATTTGTATGGAGAGAAATTTCAGATTAAATCAGATCATAAGAGTCTCACTTATCTTTTTAATCAAAAAGAGTTGAACATGAGACAAAGAAGATGGCTGGAACTATTGAAAGATTACGATTGCGATATCCAGTATCATCCAGGGAAGGCTAATGTAGTTACTAATGCGCTAAGCAGAAAAACAATGATAAAATCCTAAGAGGAGGTTAATACGACTGCGGCAATGTGTGTTACAGGAAAAGTATTCCATTATGGTAATGAGTAGTTCGTGATAGATGCACCGGGCGGATCAACCAACCAAGGGTTTATTCATCGCTTTTCAAATATGTTCGCAACATTGAAGATTGTACCTGATATAATAGATGAAGTGAAAGTCGCTCTTAGATCAGACCCTTATCTGAGAACGGTACAAGAAGACATCAAAAAAGGTAGGACTATTCCTGAGTTCACCTTGGACGATGAAAAGGAACTGAAGTACAAAGGAAGAGTATGTGTTCCTAAAACGGAAAACTTGGACATTAGACACAGACTAATGAAGGAAGCTCACACCACCGCTTATTCAGTACATCCTAGAAATACAAAGATGTATCATGATTTGAAGAAATTATATCGGTGGAGAGGAATGAAAGCAGATGTAGCTAAATTTATGTCTCAATGCCTAAATTGCCAGAGGGTAAAGGTTGAACAGAAAAGACCTATAGGATTGTTGCAGCCATTGCCAGAACCAGCATGGAAATGGGACTGCATCACTATGGACTTCATCATCGGGTTACCATTGACTCCCTGAGTAGTTGACGTGGTCTGGTTGATTGTAGATCGTCTAACTAAGACAACTCGTTTCATAGCTATACGACCTCAGTATACCCTAGAGAGGTTAGCCAAGCTAAATGTGGATAATATTGTCAGATTACATGGTGTACTTGAAAGCATTGTGTCCGATAGAGACCCACGCTTTACCTCAAAGTTTTGGAAAGGATTACAGAAGGCTATGGGTACAACGCTGAAATTCAGTACTGCATTCCATCCTCAGACAGACGGACAGTCGGAGCATGCCATTCAGATTTTAGAAGACATGCTTCGAGCCTGTGTAATTGATTTCAAGGGATCATGGGATGAGAAACTAGCATTGATCGAGTTCACCTATAACAACAGCTATCAGGCTACTATCAGATGTCACCCTATGAAGCACTGTATAGTAGGAAGTGTCGAGCTCCTTTGTTTTGGAATGAAGTTGGAGAACAGAGTATCGTTGGACCAGAGTTTGTTGAAGAGACTTATCGAGTAGTTGATATTATCAAGGAAAGAGTTAGAACGGCTCAAAATTTTCAGAAACAATATGCAGATACTTAACGTCGAGACCTTGAATTCATCATAGGTGATAAGGTATTCTTGAAAGTATTACCTATGTAAGGTTTAAAATGATTCGAACAGAAAGGGAAGCTATGTTCAAGATATGTCGGGCCATATGAGATTTTAGCTAAACGTGGAAAAGTGGTGTATCAGTTAGCACTACCCCCATCTATGTCAAGTGTGCATGATGTATTTCATATCTCATTACTGAAGAAGTACGTCAGAGATCCAACACACATTTTAACAGTGGATCCACCGGGTCTAACTGATGATTTGACATTCGAAGTAGCACAAACTGAAATCACCAGCCGAAAGGTTCAACGTCTACGCAACCGTGATATTTATTGTGTTAAGATCACTTGGAGAAGCCAAGATATAGAAGATATCACATGGGAAGAAGAGAATGCTATGCGAAAGCAATATCCTCACCTTTTCGACTCGAAAGGTATGTGCAAATTTCGAGGACAAAATTTCTAATAAGAGGGGGGAGTTATAAGACCCGTATCGAACTAATCGGTCTTACCACCTTGTATAAGGTCTACCTATCATGGTTGAGCAAAGTGGACCAAGTGCGTGAAGAAACCACAAGACCAGGTATGAAATCAACCCAAAAACAGTCAATTATGAGCGTGTGGTCGCATGCCTAAATAGGTGTGACCGACCACACCTCAAAAGGGTCCAACCACATGAATTTTGGTCATGTGGTCGAACATTCCAAAAGGTATGGTCGACGGATTCTGCGACCCCACCTCTGACCCCACGGAACCCAGTCAGAAACCGAATTTAGGAAACCTTCCTAATCCGAAGAAGATTCTTTCCTAAACTCATTGGGGCATATTATGGAGGGTTTTTCTCTATAAATAGGACATCCCTTAACTTCTTTCACTCCTTTAGAACTCTAATTGAAAGTGAGAGAAAGAGAAGAGAATGGAGAGAAGGAAAATTAAAGAGGAAGACTAAGGAGGAGGAAAATTCAGAGAAAACTCTGATTCTTCAGCAAGCTTAAGGTATGAACATATTTTCCATGATAAAATTGAGAGCCTAGAATAGTTTATGAAGAAGATAGGATTTAGGAGAAACCCAAATCATCCATCCATGGATAAATTCCAAGAGAATCCATGGAGGAAATTATGTGGACAATGGATGGTGTATAAAATAATAGTTTTGAGCCATAGAACAATCATAGAAAGGACCATGATGATAAGCCAAAGGATTCAAACATGAAAGAATGGAATTAAGAGTAAAAGGTCGACCATAACACGTGTGGTCGCACATGAGGTCGCATGATGTCCGACCCCACAGACACACATGTCCGACCACATGCCCTTGGGAAGTTTCCAGGGAGGGTGTGGTCGCACGTGTGGTCGGAGTATGTCCGACCCCACCCTGCGACCCCACGCCCTGTGGTTACAGAAACTGAGACCATAGGTGCTGCCACACCTGCGACCCCTTAGTTTCTGTTAGTCTAAATACATGGGAATTAATTCTAATTAAAAATCTATCAACTTGTTAGGTTTTCAAGTAATCTAAGAGTGAATTATAAAACTTGAACGAGGATCTACTATCAATCAAAGGTGAGGAAACAAGACCTAAATTAATTGGCTAATAATAAACTGTTGTTATTTATTGAGTCCAATGTCATGAATGATTCTATGGTTGTATGCGTGTATTATGCATTTCACATGTCATCCAATATTCTTGTTATTACTGTTCATGCATATTTAATTCAGTTTATTTATAACATGATGATGATGATGATGCTAGGAATAGGCATGTGAATGTATGTGTGTGGTTAGTGTACTTGATGCGAATGGAGCATCAGGGGGAGGACGTGACTCTGTGGTTCATCCTGGTCACTAGACTTTAGCTCTATCTCTACTCAAGCCTTATCTACTGACATCATCGTATCGCCATTACCTTAGCAGAAATATTACATCGTAGGGCATCAAGGGAGGTGGTCTCGGACCATGTAGTCTCTGACTCTGTCGGGGGGCCTTAGCTCTATCTCTATGGATGTATTGAGGGATGCTGGGGTAAGGCCTTGGATACACTGTTTGACATTAGGATTGGTTAGTTGCGAGCCCAGTTTGCAAGCCCTCGCCAATAGGGGCTTACGTGTTGGTATGGGTAGGGCATCAGGGGAAGTGTCATGCGGTGTTTTATCCGGGTACTTTAGCTCTATCTCTATTCCATGATGGGTGCATGTGGGACGGCAATGGTGTTTGATCCATTGGATGGCTTCACACACTCGTGTATAGAGGTGCGGCGGCCACCTATCCTTTCTATTACACATTGTAAACTTATGTACTAGACCATAGATATGAATTGAATGCATGCATATGTTTGTTGTATTGTTTTGCTTTTTCACTGAGCCATGATGTGTGCTCACCTTTTCGACGTCGAATATTTTAGTTGATGATGCAAGTCCTACCGTAGAAGATTATACGAATGCTCTGATGTATGGAAATGTTGCAGCGATGGATGCAGAAGCTATGATGGAGTCGCATGATTCGTCGTGCTAGTGCAATTCATGCGTCTTTGATTAGGCTTATTTATTGGATTTTTAAGAAGATGTAATTGATTAATTTTTTTTATTTTATGTCTTAGTCATTTGGAGATAATTGGATAAATTATTTATATTATCACTATTAAATTCTCAGTTCATTAATATTAAAGACTTCCGCTATTGTTTATTTACTCTAATTATAATTGTGGATGTGTATGGTTTAAGCAAAAAGGACACAGTCTATTCGAGATCCTGGTTGAACCGTTGGATCATAGACGGTTCATCACACCATTCTGGTTGGTTCAGAATTGGGGTGTGAAAAAGTTGCTTTTGGAGTTGGCTAAAAAAAGTCCTTAGCTTCATGGTATCTCAGTGTGGAATAGAGGCCAACCCAGCCAAAATCGAGGCAGTTATGAAGATGACAGCACCATCCAAACCCAAGCAGGTCTGAGAACTAACAAGGTGAATAGCGGCACTGGGATGCTTCATGTCTAGGTCGGTCGATCGATGCCTGCCCTTTTTCAAGACCTTGAAAGGAGAAAAACCCTTTAACTAGATGGAGGAATGTCAGAAGGCGTTCGATGAGTTAAAGGAGTATCTATCATCTCCCCCGCTACTAGCCTATCCAGAGGTCGGCGATCAACTTTAAGTCTACTTGGCAAATTCCAAATAAGCAATGAGTTTGATACTGATTAAAAAGGTCGACCGAGTTCAAAGACCTATCTATTACGTCAGCAATGTTCTTTTGGATGCAGAAACATGGTATAAACCAATAGAGAAGTTGGCCTTAGTCTTGGTCGTATTACCTCACAAGCTTTTACCTTACTTACAAGCTCATACAATCTTGGTATTGATTGACAAGCCAATGAAAAAAAACCTTAGCTTGACCAGATATCTCAGGATGACTTGTGAAGTGGGCTATAAAGCTTAAAGAGTTTGACTTGTAGTATCAGCCTAGGACAGCTATCAAAGCACAGGTGTTGGCCAACTTCCTGTTAGAAAAATCAGCCAACGACAGCACCAAAATAGAGGCTAGATTAGAAGAATGTGACCTCAGGCAGAAGAAGAAAAAAATTAAATATCCAACCACCTCCGGCATGGATTCTTTATGTAGACGGATTTTCGAATGACCAACACTCAGGGGCAGGAATAATTCTAACCAGCCCTGAGAAGTTCAAAGTCCAGGTTGCCCTCTGTTTTGAATTTCATGTGTAAGACCCGCACGCCACGAACCCGGCCTAACCTTATATTTTGTGTCGGGACCCGTCTACATATCATGGTCGAGCCAAGTGGACCAAGTGTGTGAAGAAAAACCAAGACCCAATATGAAAATTTACTCAAAAACAGTCAAAATGAGGGTAGGGTCGCAGGTTTTAACAGGCAGGTCCGACCCCCCCCATCGACCCGTGACCAGGGGTCGCAAGGGGTCTATGAATTGTCCGACCCCCCCATCGCCCCCGGTAATCAGGAAAAACAGCACGAACCGAAAATTAGGAAACTTTCCTAATTTCAATTGGAACCTTTCCTAAACTCAATGGGACTTATTTTGGGAGGTTTTACACTATAAATAGGGCGTCCCTAAGCCTCTTTCACTCCTTTTACAACCCTAATTGGATTGAGAGAAAGAGAAGACAAGGAAGAGAAGGAGAAGAGAAAGAGAATTGAAGAAGAAGACCAAGGAGGAGGAAATTCAGAGGAAACTCTGAATCTCAAAAAACCTAAGGTATGAATACATTCCCGATAGAAAAATCACAAAAAATTTCGACATTATAACGACGTAAGTTGACCAAAAGCCTTACTTGTCACCCATACACGTGGGCAGGAGGACTTACGTAGGTTCTAAACTATCCTGCAATACTCATACAGTCGGAAATTTCAATTAACGGAATCCAATTTGAAGAAATTGTGAGAAATCAAAATTTTCGACAAATTAGGGCAAAAAGAGAAAATTTTGAGTTTCTCGATAACCAACCGATGTAACTCAAATATTTTTTGAGGGCTTTCGTCCACTGACCCACCAACAACAAAAGCCCCAATAAAAATCAAATTTTTACGATTGGAAAAAGTTTAATTTGAAGAAAACGAAATATGCAAGTGAAAACCTAGAAAAGAAAACCTAAAAACAGGTAAGGGAAGAAGAAATACCTGTAGGAAGGATGTAGGTGACGAGAAACGTAATCCAAATGGCCAATGTAGGGGAATCAGCACTGTAGCAACCCAGAGGAAAGAAGCCGGGTTGAAACGGAGGGGAAAGAATGAGAAATGAACTCAAATCGGACCTTAAAAATCTAATTTTTAGACTGAGGGTTGTAGAATTCGACCCAAAGAGTCGACCCTCATATCGACCCACGGCTTTCGGTGATCTGACAGAAAACCAAGGGTCGAACACAAGGTCGAACATACATCGACCCCTATATCGACCTACTGCTCCCGGTAACCTGGCAGGGAACCAAGGGTCGCACACCCATCCACCCTCACATCGACCCTCGACTCTCGGGAAAAAAAATCAGAAATTTCCAGGGTCGATCCCGGGGTCGCATATACCATCGACCCTCACTATCGACCCTATATAGGAAGGACAGTAGTTTACCTAGAATGATCTGGAAAAAAAATTTGAAATTTACATTGGTTAGTGTATCTACATGAAGTATAAATGATTGCCTCACGTATCTTATGATTTTCAGGCATCACCACTACCAGTGAAGATATGGCTGGACGAAGAGTAACCAGGCAAAGTCGTAACATGGTTCCACCACCACCACCAGTGGAGGAAACCAGTCCAGACAATATGAATGCACAGGGTAATCCGCAGGTTGCACCACCAGTGAACCAGGGTCAGGCAAATCCTAATAACTTGCCACCCCCACTACCAAAACTGACTACCGTGGTGATAAACCTGGCACAACAACTGCAGCAGATGCAACATGCACAAGCCCATATGCAGGCTATGATGGGAATGATGTTCTAGGCGGCACAAACTACACCTATACCGGCTGGGCAAGCCAATGCAACACCGGTGGGTAACCACCCAACACCACAACCACCAGCTGCACAGATTCCAGCCCATCATCCGGAACCAGTGCAAGGAAATTTCCAGTATCCACCACCTATGTATGGGGCATACGCTCTGGTACAAATGGATCATTCTCGACTAATTGAGAGATTCTTGAAGATGAAACCCAGGGAGTTCAATGGTAAACCATCTGATCCATTATGGCCAGCACACTGGATCGACGAGATGGAGAAAAATTTTCTGATGTTGACAATTACAGAGGAGGAGAAGGTATTATGTGCCACCTTCATGCTAAAAGGTGACGCACATCATTGGTGGAAATCTACAAGGGACTATCTGATAACCAAACACGCCCTACTGACCTGGGCTATATATAAGGAAGCTTTCTTTGAGAAGTATTTTCCCCGAAGCTTCAAGGATTCTATGGAAAAGGAGTTCCTGAGTTTATATCAGGGCCAGATGTCCGTAGATGCATATCAACAGGATTATGAGGAGCTGTTTTTCTTTGCACCACTTAGTATGCAAGAAGAGGACAACAAAACCCGTAGGTTTGTCACGGGACTCAGAGGAAGCATCAGAGAGCATGTGCTGGGCTTAGACAAGAAGATTTATAATGAAGCCGTGCAAATTGCTCGAGTTATAGAATCGAGCCAGAAGGAAAGCTATTTTATGCAAAACAGAGGTGTGAAAATGCCAGCTGGTAATTCTTACAACGGAGGTAATAACAAGACATATAAGCCTTTCCGTACTCTGAATTTTACCGCTGCACCCAAGACCACTCAAGCAGCTCAGCAGCGACCAAAGCCAAATACTGAAAGTCCAAGATGTTATAACTGTAATCAAGTGGGGCATATGATGAGAGAGTGTCCTAAACCCAGGAAGCCACAACATCAAGGACGAGTTTATGCTGTTACATTTGAGGATGCTGCCGCATAACCCGATGTGGTCATAGGTATGACCCAAACCTTTAAGTTTTATTACATTGTGTAAGCATGTAGACTAAGTTTAAACAAATCACAGGTATCATACCTATAAATGGCATACCCGCCAGAGTACTCTTTGATTCTGGAGCTACTCATTCCTTTATATCTGTGTCATTCGAAAAGAAACTGAACTTACCCATCAAAACATTGGACTACAAACTACTTATACGGTCACCGATGGGGTTAGAAGTGGAATTAGAGTAAGGTTATGGGCCATGTCCAGTTCTCATTGGCGAAAAAATCTTAGATGCAACTTTGATCCAACTTGGGATGGCAAACTTTGATGTCATCTTGGGAATGGATTGGTTAGCTCGGAATTCTGCAAACCTATTATGCGCCGAAAAGAAGCTAACATTTAAAGACGAAGAAGGAACAGAGTTCTATTTTACGGGAACCAAACTTCCCCGTAAACGCAAGCTCATACTCTCAGCACTAAAGGCTAAGAAGGTGCCTTGAGAAAGGAGCAGTCGTATTTCTAGTATCAGTGGTCGACCTTACCAAGGAAGCACCACAGATGGAAGATATTGATGTTGTGCGGGACTACCCAGAGGGTTTCCTGAGGAACTACCAGGACTACCACCTGACCGAGCTACAGAGTTTGTTATAGATCTTTTACCTGGAGCCGCACCAGTATCGAAAGCACCTTACCGAATGGCTCCTACGGAATTGAAGGAATTAAAAGTACAACTACAAGAACTACTGGACAAGGGTTATATTCGACCCAGTATATCACCATGGGGAGCGCCAGTATTGTTCGTAAAGAAGAAGGACGGTAGCGTTCGATTATGTATCGACTATCGGGAGTTGAACAAGCTGACAATCAAAAATCGATATCCATTACCTAGGATCGATGACTTGTTCGATCAGTTGCAAGGGGCAAAAGTATTCTCTAAAATCGATCTTCAGTCAGGCTACCATCAGCTGAAGATTAAAGAGGGTGATATTCCTAAGACAGCTTTCAGGACCAGATATGGATATTATGAATTTTTGGTCATGTCTTTTGGATTAACATACGCACCAGCAACTTTCATGGAACTTATGAACCGGGTTTTCCACGACATGTTGGATACGTCAGTTATAGTATTTATTGATGATATATTGGTATATTCCAAGGACAAGGAAACCCACGTTAAGAATCTAAACGCCGCCCTACAGCGTTTAAGGAAAGAGAATCTGTATGCAAAATTTTCAAAGTATGAGTTTTGGCTAAGTGAAATCACCTTCTTAGGCCATGTAGTATCCGCTGAAGGAATCAAAGTGGACCCCAGCAAGATCGAGGTTATTGTAAAGTGGGAAGCACCAAAGAGTGTGGCAGAAATTAGAAGTTTTCTGGGTCTCGCTGGTTATTATCGAAGATTTATGGAAGACTATTCTCAGATTGCCGTACCTCTCACCAGTTTGACTAAGAAAGGTGAAAAGTTTGTGTGGATGGATAAATGTGAGAAGAGCTTCCAGACATTGAAGACCAGATTGATATCCGCTCCGATTTTGACTATTCCTGTCCCAGGACAACCATTTACCCTATACACTGATGCGTCAGGACTGGGATTAGGATGTGTGCTTATGCAAGGAGAACAAGTAATTGCTTATGCCTCAAGACAGTTAAAGACACATGAGAAAAACTATCCCACTCATGATTTGGAGTTAGCAGCAGTTGTACATGCTGTCAAGATATGGAGACATTACCTATACGGAGAGAAGTTCCAGATTAAGTCGGACCATAAAAGTCTTACTTATTTATTCAATCAGAAGGAGTTGAATATGAGACAAAGAAGATAGCTGAAACTACTGAAAAACTATGACTGTGATATCCAGTATCATTCGGGGAAAGCTAATGTAGTAGCAAATGCATTGAGCAGAAAGGCAATGATAAAATCTCAAGGGGAGGTTAGCACAACTGCGGCAATGTGTACTACAGAAATGATATTCAATCACGGCAATGAGCAGTATGTGATAGATACAACGGATGGATCAGCCAACCAAGGGTTTATTCATCGGTTTTTAAACATGTTCGCTGCATTGAAGATTATACTGGACATAATTGATGAAGTGAAGATAGCTATCAAATCAGACCCTTATCTGAGAACGGTACAAGAAGACATCGAAAAAGGTAGAACTAACCCTGAGTTCACCTTGGACGAAGAGAAGGTACTGAAGTACAAAGGAAGGATATGTGTACCCGAAACAGAAAGTGTGGACATTAGACACCGACTGATGAAAGAAGCCCATACCACCGTCTATTCGATACATCCTGGAAGTACAAAAATATATCATGATCTAAAGAAACTATATTGGTGGATAGGGATGAAAGTAGATGTAGCGAAGTTCGTGTCTCAATGCCTAAATTGTCAGAAAGTAAAGGCTGAATGACAAAGACCCGCAGGACTATTACAGCCGTTATCGGAACCAGCATGGAAATGGGACTGCATCACTATGGACTTCGTTACGGGATTACCACTGACTCCTCGAGTAGTTGACGCAGTTTGGGTGTTCGTAGACCGTCTGACTAAAACAGCTCTCTTTATACTGATACGACCTCAGTATACACTGAAAAAGGTTAGCAAAGCTGTATGTGGATAATATTGTTCGATTACACGGTGTACCAGTGAGCATTGTGTCTGATAGAGATCCATGATTTACTTCCAAGCTTTGGAAAGGATTGCAAAAGGCTATGGGTACAACATTGAAGTTTAGTACTGCATTCCATCCACAGACAGATGGACAGTCAGAGCGTACAATCCAGATTCTTAAAGATATGCTACGAGCATGTGTAATTGATTTTAAAGGATCATGGGATGAAAAGTTACCACTGATCGAGTTTGCTTACAACAATAGCTACCAGGCTACTATACAGATGTCACCCTATGAAGCACTGTATGGCAGAAAGTGTCGAACTCCTTTATTTTGGAATGAAGTTGGAGAACGTAATATTATTGGGCATTTTGTCGAAGAGACTTGTCACGTGGTCGACATTATCAAGGAAAGGGTAAGAACAACTTAGAACCATCAGAAGCAATATGCAGATACTCGACGCAGAGATCTTGAGTTCACCGTGGGTGATAAAGTATTCTTGAAGGTATCGCCTATGCGAGGATTAAAACTGTTCGGACAGAAAGGAAAATTGAGCCCAAGATATGTCAGACCATATGAGATTCTAGCCAAACGGGGAAAAGTGGCTTATCAGTTAGCACTACCCCCATCTATGTCAAGTGTACATGACGTATTTCATATCTCCTTATTGAAGAAGTATGTCAAGGATCTGACGCACGTTTTGACAATGGATCTACAAGATTTAACTGAAGATTTGACCTTTGAAGTTGCACCAATTGAGATCACCAGCCGAAAGGTTCAACGACTACGCAACCGAGATATCTATTATGTTAAGGTCACTTGGAGAAGTAGAGACATGGAAGAAATTACATGAGAAGAAGATAATGTTATGCGGAAGCAATACCCTCACTTATTTGATTCAGAAGGTACATACAATTTCGAGGATAAAATTTTTATAAGTAGGGGGGAGTTGTAAGACCCGTATGAAACTAACCCGGTCTTACCACCTTGAATCAAGTTTACCCATCATGGTCGAGCCAAATGGACCAAGGGCGTGAAAGAGATCGTGATCCCAGGTATCAAATCGACCCAAAAACACTTAAATAAAGGGGAGGGTCGCATACCCAGCAAGGGAGGGTCGGACCCCCCAAGATAGAAAGTCAGACCCCCTGTTTTACAGAGGGGGTCGAACACTTTAAGAACTAGGGGTCGACGGGATCATCGACCCCCTCATCGACCCTCAGTTGCCGCCGAAATTAGAATTAGGAAATTTCCATAATTTCAGTTGGGGCTCTTTCCTAATCTCAAAGGGACTTATTTTAAGATGTTTCTACTCTATTTTAAGGACGTACCTAGGCCTCTTTCACTCCTTTTAGAACCCTAATTGAATTGAGAGAAAGAGAAGAGAAGGAAGAGAGGAAGAAGAGAAGGAACGGAGAGAAGAAGAAAAAGGAGAAGAGCTGTAGAGAAGGAGTGTTCTTCTCAGGTAAGAATACTAATCCTATGAATTTCGTGAGACTTAGAATAGTTGAAGGAAGATGTAGGAGAAACCCAATCCATCCATCCATGGTTAGGTTTCAATGGAAACCATGGAGGATATCAATTAGACTATATATTGGGTGAAGAGAAGTTCTAATCCATAGAAAGTATGTGGAATGGACTATGGAAGAAGCCATAGGAGTTAAACAAGGAAGAATGGATCAAAACATGAGAATATCAACCAAAACCAGAGGTGGTCGCACATAGGGTCGATAGACCCATCGACCCTGATATCGACCCTATTACAGGGGGTCGCAGTATACTGCTACCCTACTTGCAACCCATCCTGCGACCCTATAGATAACAGGAAGTTAGAAAATTGGAATTAGATCTAATTAAATTATATCGAATTTGTTAGGTCTTCTAGAAATATAATATCAATATAAAGGTGATTCTTAAAGCTTGAAAGAGGATCTACTAGCAAGCTAAGGTGAGGAAACAAGACCTACATTAATTGGTTAATAATAAACTACTTTTATTTTCTTGAGTCCAATGCCATTCTTGATTCTATGCGAATATGCTTGTAATGTGCATTCAACATGTCATCCAATATTCCTGCTATTATTGTTCATGCATATTTAATTTCATTTACTTATAACATGATGATGATGATTGATGCTAGGAATAAGCATGTGAATGTTTGTGTGTGGTTAGTGTGCTTGATGCTAGTAGGGCATCAGGGGAAGTGTTAAGCGGTGTTTGATCCAGGCACTTTAGCTCTATCTCTAACTCAAGTCTTGTGCATTAGCATCGTCATATCGCCATTACCTTAGCAGAACTATTGCGACGTAGGGCATCAAGGAGGGTCTCGGTCCTTGAGTCCTATACTCTATCGGGGGGCCTTAGCTCTATCTCTACGGGTGCTCTGAGGGATGCTGGGGTGAGGCCTTGGATATACTGTTTGACATTAGGATTGGTTAGTAGCGAGCCCCGTTTGCAGCCCTAGCCATCAGGGGTTTATTTATTGGTATGGATGTGCATCGATAAACGTGACCTTCATTGTACAATGTTCATTGTGGGTGCTGTGGGCGACGGTGAGAGGTTCATCGGGCGTATCCACACTCTCATGCATAGAGGTGCAGCGGCCACCTATCCTTTCTATAGCACAGTGCAAACGTAAAACCAGACCAAAGATATGAATTGAATCGCATGCATATGTATTATTGCATTGTTTTGTTTGCTCACTGAGCCATGATGTGTGCTCACCCTCTCGACGTCAAATATTTTTAGTTGATAATGCAAGTACCGCAGTTGAAGATTGTATCAATGCTCCTATGTACGGACATGAGGCGGCGATAGAAGCTGAAGACGTAGTGGATATGAATGAATCCTCTTGCGAGTGCAACTCATGCGTATTCGATTAGAGTTTCTTTTATTTTATTTATTTATTAAGGAGATGTAATTGATATTTTACTTATGTCTCGGTTGAAACATAATAATTTGATACCTTAATATGATTACCACATTTAGATTCTCAGTTCGTTTTACTATAAGACTTCCGCTATTGTGTATTTTACTCTGATTATGAATGTGAATGTATGAGATTTAGATAAAACGGGGATAGCCTACTCGAGATCCTGGTTGAACCGTTGGTTTGCTTGTGGTTCATCACACCATTCTGAATAGTGCGGAATTGGGGTGTGACAATGAAGCTGTACAAATTGCTCGAGTGATAGAGTCGAGCCAGAAAGAGAGCTATTTTACTCAAAATATGGGAATAAAAAGGCCAAATGAAAATTTTTACAACGGAGGCAACACCAAGGTATTCCAACCCTTTCGTACCCAGGGCTTCAATGCTGCAACCAAAACCATTTCAGCAACCCCACGGCAACCAAAGCAAAATGGTGAGGGGATCAGATGTTTTAACTGCAACCAAGTAGGGCATGTCTCAAAAGAGTGTACTAAGCCCAGAAAACAACTACAGCAAGGAAGAGTTTACACTGTTTCAGCCAAGGATGCTGCCGCATCGTCTGATGTGGTCATAGGTATGACCTGAACCTGTCATTTTATGTTACATTGCATGAGCATGTAAACTAAATTAAAACAAATCACAGGTATCGTACCTAGTAATGGCACTCCTGTCAGAGTGCTCTTTGATTATGGAGTTACTCATCCTTTTATATCTGTGTCATTTGGAAAGAAACTAAACATACCCCTTAAATCCTTAGATTACAAACTGCTTATACGATCGCTGATGGGAATTATGAAGTCCAAGGAAGGACCCAGTATAAATGCTACCTTATGTTTCGCAGCAATAGATTCAGATTTGGAAGGAGAGTAACATATAATAGAAACCCATGATGATCCAATTAAGCGAGAATTTTTGGATGAACTTATGGAGCAATGGTTCATCGGTTGCGCTTGTGGCATTAAAGATCATCTCTTAATTGATGGATGAAGTAGAAGTAGTAATTTTGTTAGGTCTGTATATAGGAACGGTGTAAGCAGACTTAGAAAAGGAAAATCAAACCCTGACTTTTGTTTTGGGAATGGAACTACAGTATCGTGAACTATGTCAATGATTTGCCATTGACTCCCAAATCGGTTGACATGGTTGGGTGATTGTTGATCGCCTTATGAAGATAGCTCATTCCATTGCTATACGACCTCGGTATACTTTGGAGCGGCTAACTAAGCTATATGTGGATAATATTTCCAGATTGAATGGTATGCATGAGAGCTTAGCGTCGGTCAAAGGCTCATGCTTTATCCCAAAGTTTTGGGAGAATATACAGAAAACAATGGGAACAAATTTGAAGTTTAGTACCGCATTTTACCTTAAACCGATGGACAGTCGGAGCGGACTATACAGATCCTAAGAGATATGCTCTGAGCTTGTAAAATTGATTTCAAGGAGCTTGAGTTGAGAAGTTACCGTGAATTGAAGTTGCTATTAAGCTACCATGTAAATTTCACTTATACAACATGGTACGGTAGAAATGTCAAACCCCTCTATTTTGGAATGAAGTTGGTGAATGAAGAATTTTAAGACCTAAGTCTATGGCAGAAAACTGTCGAGTAGCAGACAAGATAAAAAAAAAGGGACTAAGACAGCTCAAGATGTCAGAAGAGACACCAAGACCTTGAGTTCGCCATAAGTGACAAAGTGTTTTTGGAAATATCACTTATGCGTAGTTTGAAATGATTAGACAAGAAGGGAAGTTATATTCTATACATGTGTTGGATCTTATAAACTTTGGAGAAACGTAGAAAAGTTGCATATCAATTAGCGTTACCGCTATCCATGTCTAGTGTGCATGATGTATTTCGTGTGTCTCTATTGAAGAAGTACATTGGAGATCCATATCAAAGGTATTGACCACGGAATCACTGGATTAGATAGAATGTTTAACTATTGAAGTGGTACCAGCCTAGTTTACTAGTGGGAAGGTACAATGTTTCCAAAGCCAGGATAATTATTATATGAAGGTAACCTGGCAAAGACAAGACGTGGAGAAGAGTGCATAGGAGGAAAAAGATGCAATGCGAAAATAGAATTCCCACCTATTGACTCCGAAGTAAATTCAAATTTTTGAGGACAAAATTTATTTTAAGGATGGGGGAGTTGTAAGATCCGTACTTTTAAATTTTGAGGATGAAATTTCTTTTAAGGGTGGTGGAGTTGTAAGACCGGCATGCCACGAACCCGGCCTAACCTTATATTTTGTGTTGGGACCCGTCTACATATCATGGTTGAGCCAAGTGGACCAAGTGTGTGAAGAAAAACCAAGATCCAATATGAAAATCTACTAAAAAACAGTCAAAATGAGGGTAGGGTCGTAGGTTTTAATAGGCAGGTCCGACCCCCCCATCGCCCCCCCCCCCCCATCGACCCGTGACCAGGGATCACAGGGGTTCTATGAATTGTCCGACCCCCCCATCGACCCCCGGTAATTGGGAAAAACAGCACGAACCGAAAATTAGGAAACTTTCCTAATTTCAATTGGAACCTTTCCTAAACTCAATGGAACTTATTTTGGGAGGTTTTACTCTATAAATAGGACGTCCCTAAGCCTCTTTCACTCCTTTTAAAACCCTAATTGGATTAAGAGAAAGAGAAGAGAAGGAAGAGAAGGAGAAGAGAAAGAGAATTGAAGAAGAAGACCAAGGAGGAGGAAATTCAGAGGAAACTCTGAATCTCAGCAAACCTAAGGTATGAATACATTCCCCATGATTTATTTAAGACCTTTGAATGGTTTATGAAGAGGGTATGACTTAGAAGAAACCCAAATCACCCATCCATGGTTAGGTTTCAATGGAAACCATGGAGAGATCATTGAAACCATGTAGGTGAATAAAGAATAGTTCTAAACCATAGAACATGTATGGAATGGACTATAGAAGCAAGCCATAGGACCCCAAACATGAATGAATGGATGAAATTTGATATTTTTTACTCAAATCATGGGGGGTAGCACCTAGGGTCGATGGAACCTCCGACCCTAGCATCGACCCCCAACATTCGGGAAGTTCAGGAAAGGAGGGGTAGCACCTAGGGTCGATGGAACCTCCGACCCTAGGCATCGGCCCCCAGTTAACAACAAACTGTAAAAATTAGAATAAATTCTAATTAAATTCTATCGACTTTGTTAGGTCATCTAGTAATATAATATCAATATAAAGGTGATTCTTAAAACTTAAAAGAGGATCTACTAGCAAGCTAAGGTGAGGGAACAAGACCTAAACTAATTGGTTAATAACAAATTGTTTTTACTTCTTGAGTCCAATACCATGATTGTGATATGTGTGTATTCTTGTAATGTGCATTCAACATGTCATCCAATATTTCTATTATTACTGTTCATGCATATTTAAATTTATTGATTGTAACATGATGATGTTGATGATGGTAGGAATAGGCATGTGAATGTTTGTGTTTGGCTGGTGTACATGGTGCGGGTAGGGATGGTATCAACCGGTACTTCGATGTCGTTCTCATCGAGGTATATTGTGCCATGGTCTATTCAAGTCATGTCCACTAAGCAAGTGTTAGTGTATTTGATGCGAGTGGAGCATCAGGGGGAGGACGTGACATTGTGGTTCAGCCTGGTCACCAGACTCTAGCTCTATCTCTACTCAAGTCTTGTCCACTAACATTGTCGTATCGCCCTTACCTTAGCGGAACTAATATGTCGTAGGGCATCAGGGGGGGGGGGGGACGTAGCATTGTGGTTCAGCCTGGTCACCAGACCCTAGCTTTATCTCTATGGATGTATTGAGGGATGCTGGGGTGAGGCCTTGGATACATTGTTTGACATTAGGGTTGGTTAGTTGCGAGCCCAGTTTGCAAGCCCTCGCCCACAGGGGCTTACGTGTTGGTATGGGAAACCGGTACAGCGATGCCGTTTTCATGGGGTGTATATTATCCATGGTGGGTGCAAGTGGGGCGACAGTGCCGTTTTCATTGGGTGTTTCCACACACTCGTGTATAGAGGTGCAGCGGCCACCTATCCTTTCTATAGCACATTGCAAACTTTAAACCAGACCAAAGATATGAATTAATTGCATGCATATGTATTGTTGCATTGTGTTGTTTGCTCACTGAGCCGTGATGTGTGCTCTCCTTTTCGAATTCGAATACTTTTAGTTGATGATTCAGGTACCACCGTTGAAGATTATATGGACGCTCCTGTGTACGGGCATGTGGCGACAATGGAAGCCGAAGATTTAGTGGATATGCATGACTCCTCAAGCGAGTGCAACTCATGCGTATTCGATTAGATTTTGTTTAGATTTTATTAAAGACAAGTAATTGATATTTATTTAATTATGTCTCAGTTGATTTGACAATAATTTGATATTTATTCATGGTTATCACAGTTAGATTCTCAGTTCATTATCTGTAAGACTTTCGCTATTTATTTTATTATCTCTGATTAATGTGGAATGCGTTTTGGTTTATCATATGTGGGATAGCCTATTGTGAGATCCTGGTTGAACCGTTGGTTTATTGACGGTTCATCACACCATTCTGGTTGGAGTAGAATTTGGGGTGTGACTTGAAGCGACGAACAAAGTGGTGGAATATGAAGCTCTACTTGTTGGGGTTCGACTTGCGAAAAGCCTAATTGTCACACCCCAATTCTGTACCATTCAGAACGGTGTGATGAACCGCTATAAACCAACGGTTCAACCAGGATCTCTAATAGGCGGTATCCATTAAAAATAAAATCATGCGCATCCATAACCATAATTAGAATAAATACACAATAGCGGAAGTCTTATAGTAAATGAACTAAGCATTCTAAATGTAACAATCGTAATTAAAATATCAAATTATTGTTGTATCAACTGAGACATAAATAAATAAAATATCAATTACATCCTTTTATAAATTCAAATAAAATCCTAATAGAACACGCATGAGTTGCACTCGCATGAGGGGTCATGCGCATCCTCTAAGTCTTCAGCTTCCACTGCAGTAACACGCGCATACACCGGATCATTCATATAATCTGCAACTGTGGAACCTGCATCATCAACTAAAAATATTCGATGTCGAGAGGGTGAGCACACATCATGGCTCAGTGAGCAAACAAAGCAATGCAACAAACATATGCATGCATTCAATTCATATCTTTGGTCTGGTAAATAACTTTGCAATGTGCTATCGAAAGGATAGGTGGCCAAAGATCACGTTTATTAATGTCGCACCTCTATACACGAGTGTGTGAAGTCGTCCAAAGGTAACGTTTATTTCCGACTCACATGCACCCAATCATGGACAATGTACACACAAAGGTCACGTTTATTGCTGTACCCATTGCCCATACCAACACGTAAGCCCCTGCTGGCGAGGGCTCGCAAACTGGACTCGCAACTAACCAATCCTAATGCCAATCAGTGTATCCAAGGCCTAACCCCAGCATCGCTCAATACGTCCATAGAGATAGGGCTAAGGCCCCCCGGCAGAGTCAGAGACTACACGGTCTGAGACCACCTCCCCTCATACCCTATGACGTAATAGTTCTGCTAAGGTAATGGCGATACGACGATGTCAGTGGACAAGACTTGAGTTAGAGATAGATCTAGAGTGCTGAGGCCCCGCCTATGACACCTCCCCCTGATACTCGCTCGCATCAAGCACACTAACCATACACAAACATCCACATGCCTATTCCTATCATCATCATCATCATCATGTCATAAACAATAAATAAATATGCATGAACGGTAATAATAAAAATATTGGATGACATGTTGAATGCACATTACAATCATATACGCATAGAATCAATCATGGCATTGGACTCAAGAATAAAATAGTTTATTATTAATCAATTAGTTTAGGTCTTGTTCCCTCACCTTTACTTGATCGTAGGTCCTCTTTCAAGCTTTAAGAATCAACTATATATCGATGTTATATCACTAGAAGACCTAATCAATTCGATAGAATTTAATTAGAATTAATTCAGACTTTAAAAAGCATGGTGTTAACTGGGGGTTGATGCCAGGGTCGGAGGTTCCATCGAACCTGGGTGCGACCACCCACAGTCTGGACTTCCCAAACACTAGGGGTCGATAATCAGGGTCTGGTAGGGTCGATTGGCCATCGACCCCCCGTGCGACCCCCTGTGGATTTTGTCAATTTTTTCTCCTACAGTCCATTCTTCGTGTTTGGGGTCCTATGTCTTGCTTCTACAATCCATTCCACACATGTTCTATGGCCTAGAACCGTAGTTCATTTACTTATATGGCTTTCATGATTTCCCCCATGGTTTTTCATGAAAACCTAGCCATGGGTGGATGATTTGGGTTTCTCCTAGATCATTCCCTCTTCACTATCTATTCTAAGGTCTGTAGTATTACATGGAGATAGTATCCATGCCTGAGAATTAGACTTGTCTCTCTGAAGCCTTCTCTTTGATCTTCTTCTCCACTTTCCTTCTCTTCTCTTTCTCTTCTCCTTCTCTTCTCTTTCTCTCAATCCAATTAGGGTTCTAAAAGGAGTGAAAGAGGCTTAGGGACGTCCTATTTATAGAGTAGAAACTCTCAAAATAAGTCTCATTGAGATTAGGAAGGAATCCCATTGAAATTTGGAAAGTTTCCAAATCACGGTTTCTGTCGACAGACTGGGGGTCGATGAGGGGGTCGGTGATCCCGTCGACCCCTGGTTCTTAAAATGCCTGACCCTCTGTATAAAACTCAGGGTCTGACTTTTATACTGGGGGGCCCGACCCTACCTTGCTGGGTGTGTGACCCTCCCCCTATTTTTAGTGTTTTTGGTTCAGTTTAATACCTGGGATCATGATCTCCCTCACGTACTTGATCCATTTGGCTCAACCATGATGGGTAGACCTGGTTCAAAGTGGTAAGACCGGATTAGTTTGATACGGGTCTTACAACTCCCCCCTACTTATAAAATTTCTTCCTCGACATTGTTTATGCCTTCTGAGTCGAATAAATGAGGGTATTGCTTTCGCATAGCATTCTCTTCTTCCCATGTGATTTCTTCCATGTCTCTACTTCTCCAGGTGACCTTAACATAATAGATATCTCGGTTGCGTAGTCGTTGAACCTTTCGACTGGTGATTTCAGTTAGTGTTACTTCAAATGTCAAATCATCAGTCAAATCAGGTAGATCTACTATCAGAACGTGCGTTGGATCTTTGACATACTTCTTCAATAAGAAAATATGAAATACGTCATGCACACTTGACATAGATGGTGGTAGTGCTAACTGGTAAGCCATTTTCCCACGCTTAGCTAGAATCTCATATGGCCCGACATATCTTGGACTTAGTTTTCCTTTCTGTCCGAACCGTTTCAATCCTCGCATTGGCGATACTTTTAAGAATACTTTATCACCCACGATGAACTCAAGGTCTCGGCGTCGAGTATCGACATATTGCTTCTGACGATTCTGAGTTGTTCTCACTCTTTCTTTGATATTGTCGACCACTCGACAAGTCTCTTCAACAAATTCCGGTCCAACAATACTACATTCCCCAACTTCATTCCAAAACAACGGAGTTCGACACTTTCTGCCATACATGCTTCATAGGGTGACATCTATATAGTAGCCTGATAGCTATTATTATAAGCAAACTCAATCAGTGGTAACTTTTCATCCCATGATCCTTTAAAATCAATTACACATGCTCGAAGCATATCTTCTAGAATTTGAATTGTACGCTCCAACTGTCCATCTGTCTGTGGATGGAATGCAGTACTAAACTTCAATGTTGTACCCATAGCCTTTTGCAATCCTTCCAAAACTTTGAAGTAAATCGTGGATCTCTATCGGACACAATACTTTCAGGTACACCGTGTAATCGCACAATGTTATCCACATACAGCTTAGCTAACCTCTCCAGTGTATACTGAGGTCGTATAGGTATAAAGCGAGCTGTTTTAGTCAGGCGGTCTACAATCACCCAAACTGCGTCAACTACTCGAGGAGTCAATGGTAATCCCCGACGAAGTCCATAGTGATGCAGTCCCATTTCCATGATGGTTCCGGTAACGGCTGCAACAGTCCGGCCGGTCTTTGTCGTTCAGCCTTTACTTTCTGACAATTTAGGCATCGA
Organism: Protea cynaroides; assembly: GCA_028583415.1. Lineage (NCBI taxonomy): Eukaryota > Viridiplantae > Streptophyta > Magnoliopsida > Proteales > Proteaceae > Protea > Protea cynaroides. The sequence continues at coordinate 62,659,567 of CM053274.1, forward strand.
GACACGAACTTAGCTACATCTGCTTTCATTTCTCTCCACCAATATATTTTCTTTAGATCATGATACATTTTAGTGCTTCCAGGATGTATCGAATAGATGGTGGTATGGGCTTCTTTCATCAATCGGTGTCTAATGTCCAAGCTTTCTGTTTCGGGTACACATATTCTTCCTTTGTACTTCAGTACCTTTTCTTCGTCCAAGGTGAACTCAGGGTTAGTTCTACCTTTTTCGATGTCTTCTTGTACCGTTCTTAGGTAAGGGTCTGATTTGATAGCTGTCTTCACTTCATCAACTATATCTGATAAAATTTTCAATGCGGCGAACATATTTGAAAACCGATGAATAAACCCTTGGTTGGCTGATCCATCTTGTACATCTATCACAAACTGCTCGTTACCGTGCTTGAATACCTTTCTGGTAGTACACATTGCGGCAGTTGTGCTAACCTCTCCCTGAGATTTTATCATTGCCTTTCTACTCAACGCATCGGTTACTACATTAGCTTTCCCTGGATGATACTGGATATCACAATCGTAGTCTTTTTGCAATAGTTCTAGCCATCTTCTTTGTCTCATATTCAGCTCCTTCTGATTAAATAGGTAAGTAAGACTTTTATGGTCTAATTTAATCTGAAACTTCTCCCTGTACAAATAATGTCTCCATATTTTGACAGCATGTACTACTACTGCTAGCTCCAAATCATGAGTGGGGCAGTTCTTTTCATGTGTCTTCAATTGTCTTGAGGCATAAGCAATTACTTGTTCTCCTTGCATGAGTACACATCCTAATCTCAGTCCTAACGCATCGGTGTACAAGATAAATGGTTGTCCTGGAATCGGGATGGTCAAGATTGGAGCTGATATCAATCTAGCTTTCAAGGTTTAGAAACTCTTCTCGTATTTGTCCTTCCAAACAAAATTCTCACCCTTCTTAGTCAAACTGGTAAGAGGTACGGCAATTCGGGAATAGTCTTCCACAAATCATCGATAATACCCAGCTAGACCCAGAAAACTTATAATTTATGTAACGCTCTTTGGTGCTTCCCACTTTACAATAGCCTCGATCTTGCTGGGATCCACTTTAATTCCTTCAGCGGTTACTACATGGCCTAGAAATACGACTTCCTTTAGCCAAAACTCACACTTTGTAAATTTGGCGTAGAGCTTTTCCTTCCGTAGTCGCTGTAGAGCGGCGTTTAGATTCTTAACATGAGTTTCCTCGTTTTTGGAGTAGACTAGTATGTCATCAATGAATACTATAACCGATGTAACCAACATGTCGTGGAAAACCCGATTCATAAGTTCCATAAAGGTTGCTGGTGCGTTTGTCAATCCAAAAGACATGACCAAAAATTCATAATGTCCATATCTGGTCCTGAATGCTGTCTTGGGGATATCACCATCCTTAATCTTCAGCTGATGGTAGCCTAACCGAAGATCAATCTTTGAGAACACTTTGGCACCTTGCAACTGATCGAACAGGTCATCGATCCGAGGCAATGGATATCGATTCTTGATTATCAGTTTATTCAGTTCTCGGTAGTCTATACATAAGCGAACGCTACCATCCTTTTTCTTCACGAATAAAACTGGCGCTCCCCATGGTGATATGCTAGGGTGAATGTAACCCTTGTCCAGCAGTTCTTGTAGTTGTACTTTCAATTCCTTCAGTTCAGTAGGAGCCATTCGTTAAGGTGCTTTCGATACTGGTGCAGCTACAAGTATAAGATCTATAACAAACTCTGTAGCTCGGTCGGGTGGTAATCCTGGTAATTCTTCAGGAAATACGTCTGGATAGTCACGCACGACATCAATATCTTCCATTCGTGGTGCTTCCTTGGTAATGTCGACCATAGATACTAAATATCCGACTGCTCCTTTCTCAAGGCACTTCTTAGCCTTTAGCGCCGAGAGTATGAGCTTTCATTTACAGGGAAGTTTGGTTCTACTGAACTCGGCTCCTTCTTTGTCTTTAAATATCAGCTTCTTTTTAACACACAATAGGTTTACAGAATGCCAAACTAACCAGTCCATTCCCAAGATGACGTCAAAGTCTATCATCTCAAGTTGGATCAAGGTTGCATCCAAGGTCTTTTCATCAATAAGCACTGGACATGGTCCATAACCTTTTTCTAACTCCACTTCTAATCCCATAGGTGATCGTACAAGTAGTTTGTAGTCTAAGGATTTAAGGGGTAGATTTAACTTCTTTCCAAACGTCACAGATATAAAGGAATGAGTAGCTCCTGAATCAAAGAGTACTCTGGCGAGAATGCCATTAATAGGTACGATACCTGTTATTTGTTTTGGTTTAGTCTACATGCTCATACAATGTAATACAACTAACACAAATATAAGTCATACCTGTAACCACATCAGGCGATGCAGTAGCATCCTCAGATGTAACCGCGTAAACTCGTCCTTGTTGTAGCTGCTTCTTGGGCTTAGGACATTCCCTTGCTATATGTCCCACTTGGTTATAGTTAAAACATTTTATCCCTTCAATAATTGGCTTCTGTTGCTGTTGAACTACGGGGATAGTCTTGGTTGCAGAAGTAAAGCCTTGAGCACAGAAGGGTTTGAATGTTTTGTTATTCCCTCCATTATAAGAATTCCTAGCTGGCCTTTTTATACCTCTGTTTTGCATGAAATAACTCTCCTTCTGGCTAGTTTACTCGAGCAATTTGGGCCGCTTCATTATAAATTTTCATTTCATGTCCCAGAACGTGCTCGTAGATGCTTCCCCTAAGTCCTTTGATGAACCTTCGGGTCTTTGTGTTTTCCTCTTGCATACTAGTGGGTGCAAAGAAGAACAGCTCTTCATAACGCTGTTGATATGCATCCACGATCATTTGTCCCTGATATAAACTCATGAACTCTCTTTCCATAGAATCTCTGAAACTTCTTGGAAAGTCTTCTCAAAGAACGCCTCTTTACAAATATCCCAAGTCAGTTGGGCGTACTTTGTAAGTAAATACGTCCTGGTAGACCTCCACCAATGGTGTGCATCTCCTTTCAGCATAAAGGTGGCACACAATACTTTTTCTTCTTCATTTAATGTCATCATCATAAAGTTTCTTTCCATTTCGTCAACCCAATGTGCCGGCCATAAAGGGTCTGCTGGCTTACCATTAAATTCTCTGGGCTTCAGTTTCAGAAAACGCTCCACCAGTCTGGAGTGATCTAGTGGCTGCGGAATATACGCTCCATACATAGGTGGTTGGTATTGATATCCACCTTGAGCTATTTCAGGATTCGGTACTTGAGCCTGCATGATAGGAGTCTGAGGTGCGTAGGGTACTGTGTTACTCCCTCCTGGTGCTGTGCTTGCCTGTCCGGCTGGCATTGGAGGTGTTTGTGCAGCTGGAAGAGTTATGCCTATGGCAGCATGGATAGTAGCTTGTGCCTGTTGCATCTATTGCAGCTGTTGGGCCAAGTTCATTACGACCGTGGCCAAGTCTGTAGGTGGAGCTGGCAGATTGGTAGGATTTGCCTACCCATTTATGATGGACAGTGCCGTGTTCATGTTCCCTTGTGTTCCCAGTTGTTTCTGGTTATCTTCCCCCACAGGTGGTGGTGGTGGAATAGAGTTACGGCTTTGTCTGGTTACTCTGCATCCCGCCATTAATTAATCTGATAGTGGGATTGCCAAGGTACCCAGAGTTCACGACCGTCTTCGCTTCCGTTCCAATGAAGCCGAGGCACAGTATGCCCACTACGCTCGTAAGAAGGTAGAGGGCAGCCGCAAAGTGGACTTGGCTAGCTTAGCCTTGTTCAATGTGGAGGGGGCCTTTGGTGATATGGGATGGCTTCCCGTCATCACCTATGACGCGTGTACCTGTCCTGACTTGGTACGCCAGTTCTACTGAAATCTCTAGGTGGTGGGAGATTACAATGATGTTGAGAGGGGTGGTGAGCTTCGGATCACCAGCTACGTCAAGGGGGTTGATGTTTCATTTGATTATCGGTAGCTGGCCGACTTGTTGGGCATTTCCTATGCTGGCCCCTTGGTATTTTGTGCCCCTGGAGAGCCCCAGTTATTTTCTCTACAGATGAGGGCTGAGATTGATAGCCAGCTCATCAGACCTAATCGTTGGCAGATGAAAGCGAGTTATCTGCGCTCAGATCCAGGGGTATACTACAAGATCATTCAGCATAACCTGATACCGCAGAGTGGTCATTACGAGAGGGTCTCCCAGTTGACCCAGTATCTATTATACTGCATATGCACTAGGCAGCCCGTCTACCTTCCCTACATCATCATGCGTACGATGATCAGTGCCACGTTACCCAGTCACACTGGCAACCTTCCTTATGGACGCATGATCACTACCTTACTTACCCGCCTGGGGGTTGATTTATTGGATGAGAAGATTCAGGAGAAATCCTTCTCATCGCCTCTGGATTGGGAGGCTATCTGCAAGATGGGCATGCGGGATGCCCAGGTCAGTGATGAGGAGAGGAACGCGATGGTGCGCCCTCGCACTCGAGTGGAGATGGCTGATGCTGAGGCTGTAGCAGCAGCCGCTGGAGCAGGGGTTCATGGGGATGATGACGATCGGTTGTACATGGATGTAGATTCCATACCTCCTCCATCACCTACTCATGCTACTGGAGCTGGTCCGTCTTCTTCAGCTGGTCCATCGCATGCAGCTGGTCCTTCGTATACTCCATCTGATGACATGATGAGGATATTACACGAGATACGAGAGGCTCAGCGTATGTCTGACCTGAGGATGGGAGAGCTTATAGAGGCTCAGTGTATGACTGACTAGCGGGTGGCTGATCTCACAGCTAGTCTCCAAATGAGCCAGACTCAGATAGCCTGGTTGACCAGGGTCTACGCTGAGGACTATGATAGAGACCGTGAGGCACCACCTCCCCCATCACCTCCAGCTTCTTGATGTACTTCTTTTATTTTTCTTTTTGTACTTCAGAGTAACGGTTCGGACTATGGACTGTACTCTACTTTAATCATATATATATATATATAAACGTTTGTTCTTCCTTTTGGTTGTATATAACTTTGTTTCTCATTTAATGGAATCATTATTCTCTTTTAGTTTAGTCTCAAACAACACAGATGCTTATGGTGTGTTATTATTACATCTTTTATATTTTTATCCTATCTCAGTTCATGACCTTTTGTAGAAGTATATGGTTTCACAGATAAAGCCTGAAATGCTCTGATACCAAGTTGTCACACCCCAATTCTGCACCATTCAGAACGGTGTGATGAACCGCTGTAAACCAACGGTTCAACCAGGATCTCTAATAGGCAGTATCCATTAAAAATAAAACCATGCGCATCCACAACCATAATCAGAATAAATACACAATAGCGGAAGTCTTATAGTAAATGAACTGAGCATTCTAAATGTAATAATCATAATTAAAATATCAAATAATTATTGTATCAACTGAGACATAAATAAGTAAAATATCAATTACATCCTTTTATAAATTCAAACAAAATCCTAATAGAACACGCATGAGTTGCACTCGCATGAGGGGTCATGCGCATCCTCTAAGTCTTCAGCTTCAATTGCAGCAACACACTCATACACCGGATCATTCATATAATCTGCAACTATGGTACCTGCATCATAAACTAAAAATATTCGACGTCGAGAGGGTGAGCACACATCATGGCTCAGTGAGCAAACAAAACAATGGAACAAACATATGCATGCATTCAATTCATATCTTTGGTCTGGTAAATAAGTTTACAATGTGTTATAGAAAGGATAGGTGGCCAAAGATCATGTTTATTGACGCCGTACCTCTATACACGAGTGTGTGAAGCCGCACAAAGGTAACGTTTATTGCCGACTCACATGCACCCAATCATGGACAATGTACATACAAAGGTCACGTTTATTGCTGTACCCGTTTCCATACCAACATGTAAGCCCCTTCTGGCGAGGGCTCGCAAACTAGGCTCACAACTAACCAATCATAATGCCAATCAGTGTATCCAAGGCCTCACCCCAGCATCCCTCAATACGTCCATAGAGATAGGGCTAAGGCCCCCCGGTAGAGTCAGAGACTATACGGTCTGAGACCACCTCCCCTCATACCCTATGACGTAATAGTTCTGCTAAGGTAATGGCGATATGACGATGTCAGTGGACAAGACTTGAGTTAGAAATAGAGCTAGAGTGCTGAGGCCCCGTCTATGACACCTCCCCTTGATACTCGCCGCATCAAGCACACTAACCACACACATACATCCACATGCCTATTCCTATCATCATCATCATCATCATCATGTCATAAACAATAAATAAATATGCATGAACAGTAATAATAGAAATATTGGATGACATGTTGAATGCACATAACAATCATACACGCATAGAATCAATCATGGCATTGGACTCAAGAATAAAACAGTTTATTATTAACCAATTAGTTTAGGTCTTTTTCCCTCACCTTTACTTGATCGTAGGTCCTCTTTCAAGCTTTAAGAATCAACTATAAATCGATGTTATATCACTAGAAGACCTAACCAATTCGATAGAATTTAATTAGAATTAATTTGGACTTTAAAAAGCATGATGTTAATTGGGGGTCGATGCCAGGGTCGGAGGTTCCATCGACCCTGGGTGTGACCACCCACAGTCTGGACTTCCCGAACACTGGGGGTTGATTATCAGGGTTTGGTAGGGTCGATTGGCCATCGACCCCCGTGCGACCCCCTGTGGGTTTTGTCAATTTTCATCCTATAGTCCATTCTTCGTGTTTGGGGTCCTATGGCTTGCTTCTACAATCCATTCCACACATGTTCTATGGCCTAGAACCGTAGTTCATTCACTTATATGGCTTTCATGATTTTCTTCATGGTTTTCCATGAAAACCTAGCCATGGGTGGATGATTTGGGTTTCTCCTAGATCATTCCCTCTTCACTATCTATTCTAAGGTCTATAGTATTACATGGAGATAGTATCCATACCTGAGAATTAGGTTTGTCTCTCTGAAGCCTTCTCTTTGATCTTCTTCTCCACTTTCCTTCTCTTCTCTTTCTCTTCTCCTTCTCTTCTCTTTCTCTCAATCCAATTAGGGTTCTAAAATGAGTGAAAGAGGCTTAGGGATGTCCTATTTATAGAGTAGAAACTCTCAAAATAAGTCCCATTGAGATTAGGATGGAATCCCATTGAAATTTGGAAAGTTTCCAAATCACGATTTCTGTCGGTAGACTGGGGTTCGATGAGGGGGTCGGAGATCCCGTCGACCCCTGGTTCTTAAAATGTCCGACCCCCGATATAAAACTCAGGATCTGACTTTTATACTGGGGGGGTCCGACCCTACCTTGCTGGGTATGCAACCCTCCCCCTATTTTTAGTGTTTTTGGGTCAGTTTAATAACTAGGATCGTGATCTCCCTCACGCACTTGATCCATTTGGCTCGACCATGATGTGTAGATCTGGTTCAAAGTGGTAAAACCGGGTTAGTTTGATACGGGTCTTACACTGATGGTAAGAAAACTAGAGATATTCAGTGACTCACAGGTCTTCTTTAGGCAGACCAAAGGACAATACGAGGCTAAGCATGCTCATATGCAAGAATCCCTGGCTAAATGTAAGTTGAAAGTACCAAATCTGCAATGTGGAAAGTGAAACAATGCTGAGGCAAATGCCCTATCCAAGCTCATGGAAGAAAACCTCTCCACACTTGATGCCCCAGTATACATAGATGTGCTAAGTAAACCAAGCATAAAAGAGGACACGATTGTACAGCAGGTAGACCAAGAGCCGACTTGGATGGATCATCTAAAGTCTTACCTCAAAACAGGAAGTTTGCCTAAAGATTGACGAGAAAGATGCTGAATTCAAGCAAAAGCCAAGCAATACAACATACAAGAAGGAAGGCTATACCGTAAGTCGGCAATGTTACCTCTCCTATGATGCCTCACAACTATAAAGGCTGAAAAGGCTATCTGGGAGATCCATGAAGGCATCTATGTAAGCCACATAAGAAAAAGAGCCCTATGCCAATGCATCCTATGACAAGGGTAATACTGGCCAACCATGTCGGCCGATAGCATTAAGTTCGTGATAGAGTGCAAAAACTATCAGAAGCATGCTCAAGTCAGCCATTTACTAACAACCAAGCTGTAACATCTAACAAGTCCACTACCCTTTGCCATGTATGGAATGGACATTGTTTGTCCCTTTCCAGGGGTTAAATCTTAGAAGAAATACCTAATCATGGCAGTCAATTATTTCTCTAAGAGGATTAAAGTCGAGCCACTCACATCAATAGATTTCAAGAAGATCAAAAACATTACTTGGCTCAACGTCATCTACAGATATGGCATACCACAAGTCATCCTCACAGATAATGAAACATGGTACGATGGAAAATAGTTTCGAGCTTTCTGCAAAGGATTCACAATAGAGCAACAATTTACATCTATTGCGTACCCAGGAGCCAATGGCTAGGCTGAGGTCACAAATAGGACCATTTTTCGTAGCCTGGCTCAAAGACTTAAAGGGGTCAGAGGAATGAGGATTGAGGAGTTGCCAAGCATTATCTGGTCCTATCATACTACGAGTTGTACCCCAATGGGAAAAACACCTTTCATGCTTATATACAAGGTAGAAGCGGTTATCCCAGATGAGGTCACTCATCCAACTTACATAATCTTCAACTACAACGAAGAAATGAACTCAGAAGACTTGAGGAAAAATCTGGACCTTCTTAAAGAAGTTCGTGACAACAGACAACTCTGAATATTGACATACCAGCAAAGGGTAGCCAGACATTAAAACTCGAGAGTGAAGACTCGATAATTCTAAGTTGGTGACCTTGTCCTTCCGTACTTCCATCTCACAGCCTTTCCAGTATGGAAAATTAAGGACATGTTTTTCATTCATATCAAAGGTATTTACAAAAGGGCATAAAAAATCACTGTTGCTGCCCTTCTGTTTAGAAAGATCTCACCACTTCATCAGTATGCATTAAGTCCCTAGGATGCACTGCTAACTCTTCAATAGCAATTGCTTTACCCCAGGTGATTCTTCGGCAACGACTTCCTCCTCATGCTCAACCAGAGCCTCTTCCACTTGCTGAACAGTAATGCTCTCAACCTGCTGATCAGGGGCATCCTCCGCTTCATCAGAGTCAGTGGGAGCGTCAACATTGAACTCGAAGCCAGAGATGTCAAAATCCTCTCTAGCAGTTTTTAGTACATAGTCATAGAGCAGATGAAGAGCTTTGCAGAAGGTAGGTGCAGCAATCTCATACCTAAGGTTGTAAAGAGCATCCGACTCGACCACAGTCTTATAGCTCTTCAAAAGTTTTGTACTCCTTGATGGCCTTGGTAATCTTCTCTGGTACACTCACCTCAACCTCTTGGAGTTTCTGCTCTGTGACTCGCAGTGGGGCCTCGAAGTCGGCCGCCCTCTTCTTGGCCTTAGTAGCCCTTCCCTCAACTTCAGCTACCCTCCTCTTAGATTCAGCAACCTTCGTGTCTGACTTGGTATCTCTCCTATCGGACTCTTCCTTTGCTTCTCCAGTGTAGACTTTGCCTCTTTAAGAAAAGCCCATTCAAGTATGGCATCCCCCGGCCCTCTTCTTGTTTGCAGTAGCTTTCTCCTTTGTCTCCTGTAGCTCTACACACAAGTAAGTGACCTCTACCACCTGCGCCTCATAGGATTTCACAGCCTCATCCCTTGCCAACTAGAAGGAGCAAATGTTCTTCCTGAAGATATCAAATTGGCCCATGCAATCAAGGACAGGGTCGATGAGCTGCACAAGGGGGATCCAAAGTGTTAAAACTATCATAAGAAGGTTAAAGAATGTGTGCTTCGATGAAGATTATACTTACATTGATGAAGCTTAAGGATACCTACTCCATAAGCTCCTCATCATCCTTGCTTGCAAAGAGGCTGGAGTCCTTTGGCAAGCGGATCCCTTCTAGCAACTCACAGGCGACCTAGGGCGACACTAACCCGTTGTCAATATCCTTCACATTCCATTTCCGCCAGTAGGGAGAGCTACGAGGTCGAGCGTCCAAAACAGTGGTGATTTGTTTCTCGATTGTCCTTATGGGGGAAGCCTGAACTGATGAGGATGGATCAGGAGCTATCAAAGGTAAGACAGAAAAGTCTAGAGCTATCAAAGTTGGGACAGGAAGAATTGAAGCTGTTGATTGGCACTCGTCAGGGCTGTAAATAGAACACTTATAACCATCCAATTAACCACCAGGATCATGACGTAGGGCATACATCACACCACCTCAACCCATAACACATTAACCACCACATGATCAGATTAAAATATAAATACAGCAGAAGACTTATAGAAATTTTAGGTATTAACACAGATAGATTCTAAATGATATTTATACAATAATAACATGTGTTATTTTGTCTCAACCAAAACTCAAGACATAATGTACTACTTCGGATAACATATGAGAACACATAGTTATTGGACAACATGTCTGATCAAAGATACTAAATTAGCAATTCATCATCTCCATCTTGGCCTCTGAAGACACAGGTATAGCAAGTAATCCAGGTTGCGAACATCATCCATTTCTCACTAAAATCACCAGTAGCATAAGGAAAAGCTCCATGAAATCAGCTATAGTAAACCTACAACAAAATCTAAAAAAAAGGTGTATATACAATGGTGAGCTCACTAACTTAAGCTCAATGAGGAATAAAACATGCAAGGAAGCCATAATGCATGAGATAGTATTCAATTCAATTGTCTGGTAATGATTGTCATGTGAGAAGGTAAGGCTTAGCTACACTTAGCAAAAGCTGACTATAACCTCCATGCACGGGAGTGTTTGGATACTCACCAGCTTACTCCAATAGCCCTGGTGCTCCCATGCCATAACCCAATCGTGAGTTTGGTACAGATCAGCCCTAATCAGAGACACTCTAATGAACCCCGCTAAGTCACCTCCCTCATCCCCAACCCCACACCAGTACCTAAGCCCCTACGGCCAAGGTTACAAACATGGGGTCTATGTAATTAACCAATCCTAAAATGGTTGTACCCTAGCATATGGACCAAGACGGTCGTCCCATTCCTGTCGTCCAAATCCTACTAGGATACAAGGAAGCAAACAATAATATATGATCAGGTTATTAACAAGCAAGGTCAGGTATAATGTATGCTAATGTGCTATGGTAAGGCCTAGCCACACTTTCCAGAAGCTGACTATAACCTCCATGCACGGGACGGCTTGGACACTTACCAACCTACACCAATAGTTCTAGTAAAGCCATGCGACATCCCAATCAGAATGGTGTTCAGGCAGCAAGACCGGCCAGTGACGCTCCAACCAACACTGTCAACCCTTCCCCCTCATCACTCTACTCTACCAGTACCTGACCCCCTATTAGCCAGGGTTGCCTACAGGGGTAGTCCCACTAACCAATCCTACATGTCATCCAATGTACCCCTCTCACCAATCCCAACAGGAATCCCAAACCATCCGTTTTTCCCCCCTAAGATGTTGTTATCCTATTAGGGTTAAGTAACATACTCGACAAGATTTGCCTAGTAGGTCAGATCTAGCAATCCTCGACCGTTTCCCCACTGCCCACTAGTCTCAATCATTACATAATCGTAAGATACCATTAATCATCACACAATCACAAGATAGTATCAATCATCACACAATCACAAGATTCATATATAGCATGGAAGATTAGATAATGGATGGCTGGTTATCACAGCAACATGCGGCATAGCAATCACATATTATAAACACTCCAAAATAAATCAGGGGTTCTATTCCGTACCTGAGTTCTTGTTATCCTTACTATTCTACCATGTGAGTCGATGTTGTCCATGCATGTGACACCTAGCATGAGTGTTTACAGTTATTAGTTAATTGTAGTTAAAACAGACTGATGTGTAGCTCTCTGGAATAATCTGGTCATGGCTCCAGACGCAAAAGTCAAGTCCGGTATTGCATCCGATTGATCATTAGAGTCTTCTGCCAATGGCCGATCATCGCATCGGTTGCTATAGTCATCTGACTGACACCGCATCCAACTAACCGATGCCTTTTTTGGGTTGGCCAATCGTTGGGCCGGATCTTAGGATCCATCGTCCATGGTAACGCCCAAATAGCTCCCAGATTCCATCAAAATATGACCTTTTCCTTTTCCAAAGGCTGTAAGTCAATGATCCCAGATCCAAATCACCTCAAATTTATTTCCTATGAAACTAAACTTAAAATATAATGTCTCTTCCGAATTTCATGTCATTCTAACGAGCATAACCCTATGAACTAGGTCTTCCAATTTGGACTTACAGAATCAAATTCAATCTGTGCCTAGCAACTTGTAGAGACCATATCTCCCTCATCGTCCAAATGACCTCATTCTTTTTGCAATATCAATGAGATATATAGAAAAATATCTCCCAAATTTCAGGTCAAAATTCCATGTTTAAGTTGGTCAAACTATTATTTCAAAATTAGATTCCAACACTGGCCAATTTTCCCTACATTCTAGAAGTTGCTAGTCGCACAGGGTTCCATTCAGTGCTCCATCCAGTGTAATGATTGGCTGGAATCTAAGGTCTATCCAAACACATGGATTTTACATCCGAAGCTCCATCTGGACATGCTTTCAGAACCCTTCCATTGAAGTCCGTTGACGATCCTTTTTATCAGGGTTTCTCCATTAATTTACTCCATTATTCGTTGGCCTAGTACGGTCAGTTAGGGATGTACTTCCTAGGTCTAGGTATCACAATCTTGAGTTCAATCCGAAGATGGATTTAAAGTTTACATTGAATCGACCATCAAAAACATACCTTCTCGGTATAGGAAAGACAATACTCTGTTCTACCTTAAATGGAGAGAACGGAGCTTCATCAAGGAATCATATTAGATTTAACAATAAACTGGTATTACACTCTACTTTAAGAAGCTACAATAAGGTTCAAGGAGTTTTATCGATAGTCGCTTGAGTAGAGATCGGTAGTGTCAATGGATGTCAATAATTCTCCGAGTTTCTTTCCACAAAGCTTCTCCTTCTTCCTTAACTCTCCCTCCCTCTCTAAGAATACATCAGAATTTTTATGATGAATATGTACTCAGTAAGAAGGTTAATTAGAGGAGTCATACTAATTGAAGTTTCCCTCTTAGAGTAAACTCCTAATTAAAATAAGGGACTCTAGGGAGATGCCAAGTAGCAAGTAATTGAGTTAGAAGAGGATTCCTTCCACTTAACAAACTCTACGGTGGTTAGGATAGGGTTGGGACCCATTGGATCCGTCCATGGGTCCAAAGAATATTCTCATATAACTTTCAAAATGGATTCAAATCATTAAGTCCCACGGATAGGCCAATTTGGCCTGCCCAGTCGATGGTCCCAGTCGCTACCCCATCAGGTTTATAGACCGGCCCTAGCGACCAATGCTGGTATCAAAGGCTTAAGTTGTAACTTTTATTTTATTTCTAATTTGGTCCACCATTGGTGCAACCAAGTTTCTTGTTAATGACTTGGGAACCCGTTTGGTTGACGGTAGAAATCCCTCCTAGCACAACAGAAATCTGGTTAGGTTGGGTTTTCTTGGTACGGATTTTACAACTTTCCCCACCTTAAAGGAATTTCGTCCCAAAAATTAACATACCTAATTAATATGTGATTCACCCAACTATACACCATTAGGCTTCCACCTAGAGGCAGGGTCTTACTTTCTCCCCACCTTTAAAAAATTCACAGTAAAAAATTTACATGGTGTTGAATAATTTGGAACACATAAGACAATATAGCTTCTCTTATTCATCCTTGTTTACCGTTGGGACATATTATTGCTCAATAAACCACTTTGCCTATATTGTATCTAGATACAAGAAAATCGCTTTGTGGCACTAATCTCTTATCATTAGTTACCAATAATTTCACCTCTCTTGCATGTTTATATGTTTTTTCCTTGCTCTGTTTGCCTTACTTCCTTTTTTTACCTTAATATGTACTCATACGTTCCTTTTGAGACTAATTGGGTTTTTGCTACATCCATTACAATCAATAGGCATACACCATATCTCCCTCATCGCAAGTCCAAATGACCTCATTCATTTTCAGTATTAACTAAACTTATAGGAAAATATCTCCTCCAAATTTTAGGTCAAAATTACATGTTTAGGTTAGTAAAACTATTATTTCAAAATCAGGTTCCAACACTGGCCAATTTTTCCTACATTCTGTAAGTTGTCGGTCGCACAGGGTTCCACCCGGTGCTCCATCCGGTGTAATGATGGGCTGGAGTCCAACGCCTATCCAAACGCACCAATTTTGCATCTGAAGCTCCATCCAAACATGCTTTCAGACCCCTTCCATTGAAGTTCATCGGCAATCCCTTTTGTCGGGGTTTCTCTATTAATTTACTCCATTATTCTTTGGCCTAGTACTATCGGTTAAGGATGTAATTTCTAGGTCTAGGTATTTCAATCCTAAGATGGATTCAAGGTTTACGTTGAATCGACCATCAAGAACATACCTTCTCAGTTTAGGAAAAATGAAACTCTGTTCTAACATTAATGGAGAACGGAGCTTCATTATGGAATGATATTAGATCTAACAATAGACTAGTAAGGTTTGAGTTTCACCGACAATCGTTTGAGTAGAGATCAATAGTGTCATTAGATGTCGATAGTTCTCTGAGTTTCTTTCTACAAAGCTTCTCCTTCTTCCTCAACTCTTCCTCCCTCTCTAAGAACACGTCAGAATTTTTATGATGAATATGTACTCAATGGGGAGGTTAATTAAAGGAGGAGTCATACTAATTAAAGTCTCCCTCTTAGAGTAAACTTCTAGTTAGAGTAAGGGACTCTAGGGAGATGTTAAGTGGCAAGTAATTGAGTTGGAAGAGGATTCCCTCCACTTAACAAACTCTAAGGTGGTTAGGATAGGGTTGAGACCTATTGGATCCATTCATGGGTCCAGGAAATATTTCCATATAACTTTCAAAATGGATTCAAATCATTAAATCCTACAGATAGGCCAATTTAGCATGTCCGGTCGATAGTCTCGGTTGTTACCCCATCGGGTTTCTGACTTGCCCTAGCAACCAATGCTGGTATTAAAGGCTTAGGTTGTAACTTTTATTTTATTTCTAATTTGGTCCACCATTGGTGCACCCAAGTTTCTTGTTAATGACTTGGGAACCTATTTGTTTGACAGTGGATTACCCTTCTAGCACAATAGAAATCCTATTAGGCCAGGTTTTCTGGGTGCGGGTTTTCCAGTTAAAGTCAAGACAAGGAGGTCTGAAGCTATGGGAGTCATGGCAAGAAGGTTAGGAGTGGGAGGAAAAGTTGAGATAGGGATGATGGGTTCTGGAGATGGTACATTAGAAGCCGGAATAGGGTACGAACTTAGAGGGAACGAAAATGGGATCGACGTCAGCTAGGAGTCCCCCTTTCTAGTAGCGACCTACTAGTAACCAACGCTTTCTTGTTGGCCTTTGTTCGGCCTTGAGGTTAGGAACCATTCCCCTCAGGATCACTCCAGACTTTTGGAGCTCTGTTGGGGACCACAATAGGGACAACCTATCGCTTTTTACTCCTGCAAAAGGTGTTCACTGTTGTCTACTTCTCCCGCCTCTAGAATAAGGATAGATCGAAACCAGATCTCCCCACTGCAAGGACGAGTTCAAAGAATTAGTAACTTAAGCAATTTCCATGATTACAACATAAAGAATTTTTCATACTGAAGTCAGTAGGATCATCAATCATAGCTCGTCTACGGACCTCAGAAACAATGCCAACCTCAGTGGCCTCGTAGTGCTCAGCACTGCCGACCCCTCTGGAAGTCTCAGCACCAACTAATGTACTAGGTCCACTTGTTCAGCCCCCGAAGCAATAACTCCATGAATGGACTCAGGGAACTCGTCATAAACATCATCTCCTATTCCCAAGTTACCTGGTACATAGATGAAAGGTGATAGGGGGTCGACTTCATCAATCACCTTCCCGTTTGAGATCAATTTAATAGTGTCCAAGTTATACTTGGAAAATCTCGGCTTCTTGTTCAAAGGTCTAACCTCTAGATAGTTCCAGAAGTTGGCAAAAAACATATTTTTCAAGTCCTTCCTGCCTATGAAGAAGAACCATTTCCTATGAAGAAAAACCATTTCCTCCATTCATGGGTCGAGACCTTAGCTCGCCTAAAATAGGTAGCCCGTGAGCTTGCTTGTTGAAAAATACCGACCCATCAGTGTTTGGTCCATTGCTCAGTATCACAGTTCAACAAGAACAGGGTCTTGAACAGGTCGATGGTTGCATTTCTATTAAGGCGACGAAAGAAAGCTACGAAGGCATATATGCACACCCCAGAGTTGGGTAAGAGGTGTGCAAGTGCAAACCCGTAATGCTTGAGGATCCTAACAGCTTTTATTGGAAGGGGTAATTGGAATCCATTTTGAATTACTTCTCATACATGAAATTCTCCCTTAAGTTCGAGGTATAGGTGAATTCATTTTTCTTGGGAAGTCTACAAACATATCTTTCGGGGATGTTCTAACCTTGACAAGTTTCTCTACATGGGTCTTGTTTAACTGGCTAGTCACTCAGATGGCAACCAGCTCATACATGGATGGGTTAGTAGGAAGCATGAGCTTGGTGCAATCAAGGGGACCTTAGTTACTAACTTTTCCTGAGGTAGGGGGATCTCTCTACCAATCTCTAGGATGACAACTAAAGCAGCTGCCACCATACCAGAAAAAGGCCAAGGGCCAATAAGCCCTCCCCTACCCACTACTTAAACAAGGATCGGGACAGATGTCACCTCTTCGGAAGAAGACTCTGGTATCTCTTCGTCTGAGTATGAGGAAGACATGCTAGAAGAAAATGAAGCATAAGAGAAGAAAACTTACAGAAAAAAATTACAGCCGTAGTTGGGAAGTCGAAGAAAATTTGTCACACCCAGTTCCCGACGTATCAGTACTATGGAATGGATGAGATCTCCACCTCCTAATTTAGGGCATTGGAAATCCCCTTTTAGGATCACATCGACATGGAACATTCACCACTAAAAATAACATCACATAAGAACTGATAAATAAAAGCACACCATCATATTTTAAAAAGTCTCCACAGAGATTATAGTGGAAGTTTTACAATACTTAACGTTCATTTGCTGAAATATTCAAACGATAATAATATTAATAATAATATCCCCAAACCATTGTACACATAAATAGGTAAATAAATAAATCTTTCAAATGTAACTTATTCAAATGGGCAACATGCCCTCAAACTTTAATCAAAATAACTGAATTTAAATTGATCATCAATTGTTCATATGTCTATCCGTAGACATAGTCGTCACACTGGCACGTCTTTTCATGAATGTCATCTTCACTAACGTCCATGGCGTCACTTTCCATCATACCTGCATCTAAAAGAATTTGTGTACACAAGGTTAAGCTCAACCACAGAGCTTACTAAGGAAATCAAACGTGCACATACAAGATGCATGAATGAACAACTATGGTTAGGTATATAACATAAACATCAGCTCAAGACAACCCACACACGGAGTCTCTAGTCCATGTGGGTCACCCCCATCAAAACGAATATTGTCTCACACACGGAATACAACAACATTCCCCAAGTATGGGTTCATCATTGGAATGCAAGTCCCTTCTCCCACCGACTACTTGCACCCAACTCATCCCAAGTCTATAGTTCGTCGGACACTTAAGGAGATGATAATCCCACTAGTCAACTCGCCATCCCATCCCATCACTTGGCCATAGGGAGCATCACAGCTATGTTTATACCACCTTTTTATTGAACCATGCCACTACTTAACCCCCTAACGGTTAAGGGTACAGTTTTTAGGGTAATTCCAATTCAACTAACCAAATTCTCCTATTAGTTATATTATTGGACCATAACGTTACTAAGCTTCTGACCCCGTTCGGACCCTACTTAGGACATCGTGACTTGCCTAAGTTACATATGGTCAAATGCGAAACAGTGCCAGTAAGAAGTGGTGCAAGCGTCCCATTCCACCCACCTTCCTCCTTACTGACTTAAACCAAACGTCATGAGATGACAAGACTAGCTCTACCTTTCATGGGAAGGTCACGAGGCATCCCATTCCACCCCACTTCCAAACCACTACGAGTTTCATTGATCCCATACAATAGAATGCAAATGCATGAACACAACAGACAGTTTATTGGATGACATGTTATCATTCACAAGCATATTATCATTCAGATTACATCATCCAATGAAAATAATATAACTAAGTTACAAACAAAGATTTAATTCCATTACCAGATGTAGCAATAGCAATGGGTAATTTAGGGAACAACCTCGAACATCTTTAACAATGCTCCTTTCGTACCTTAGTTACCTTAACAATAATAGTATTTAAATTTATTAGTTCAGTAGTTGTCCAAGCATAGCATAGTATTTTATTTATATTTTTTGAGGTCTATCGATCAATATTAAGCATTTTATACTTGCTCCCTAATGTCTCCATTACATAGAATTCCTAAACAGCAAGCATACGAAGTATAAACATCAGTTTTTAAATCGAACTATGGAGTATACCTCTGTAGATCGATGATTCTAGGTATAAGAACATATACACAAGGTCATAAAATTCTCAGGAAGATGCTCTTAGAGAAAGACCCTCATTTGGGGTCGAGTTTCTGTGCGGTACATGACCAACCGCATGGTCTCTGGGCAATAGACGTGTGGCACATGGTTGGTCGCATGTCGAGACGTAGCCAGGTCATGCCAATTTTTACATCGTATTCTAATTGGATTTTTATGAGTCTATTCTACAAGTTTGAGTCCAAAATTCCGATTCTAACTCATACCCATGAGACCGAAATCTTTTTACTGTGAACTGATATTGCTAGATCTGAGTTTGTATTTCTCAAGTTCACTTCCAGCAATGTCAGGGTGGTTTTTTCCTTGGGTTTGGATCCTCCATAGAATCATCATTCAGTCAAAACCTCATGGTTTAGGGTCCTTAGATCCATTCAATAATCATTTAGACTTATTTTTCCATCTCGTTAAGAACCTCAGCTCTTCACCAATTCAGATCCATGTTCTGGTTAGACTTGGATCACTGAATGGGTTTCAATACTTATCGCAGGAACAAATGATCTTAGAATCATGTTTAGAAATGCCTTGGGTTCCTACAGATTTAGTCTAAGTCAATTTAAAACAAGGAGATGAAAAGAATCAATACCAGTATTAATCTCCGGTGTCGGTGTTCCCCAATGGTGGTTCCCTTTGGTTGCAGAGATTTCTTTCCCCTTCTCCTTTCTCCCTTCTCCTTTCTCCCTTCTTCTTCTAGGCGTAGCAGCGCACTCTCTCTCTCTCTCTCTCTCTCTCTCTCTCTCTCTCTCTCTCTCTCTCTCTCTCTCTCTCTCTCTCTCTCTTTTCCCTCTTTGGTTTGCAGAGAATGGAGAAGAGAAAGTATGGAGTATGGCCAAATTCCATACTCCATTCTCATTGGAGTAAATTTGGGACTCCAATCAAGAGATTTGGAGAATTCCCTCCCTTTTACTCGTTTTGAAAGAGAAGGATGTACTTGGACACTCTTCTACAAGGTCTGTCTGAAACTAGGTTTGACCTTGGGTTCAAACGAGTTGGTTCTCTAAACTAATTCTGAAACAGGAGGTGTGGCACTAGGGTGCGGCACATGATAGACTGCACCTAGGTGCGATGTGCCGGACCCCTAGTTTAAGTCCTACATTTATAGTTTTGGGTGCCAGGGTTAACTAGATTACCTTGGTTGGTTTTCATTGGTCCAGTCCACCTTGGTTTGAGTCGTTTGCCATGGTAAGATCTGTAACAAAACTAAAATTTCAAATTATGGCCAAAATTTTGAGTGCGGGTCTTACAAAATTCGTAAGAAATTCAAAAACAAGAAAGATGAAAGTGAAGGCCAAAAACCTAGCGTCAAGGGTTTTATATATGGCCCCAATGGGCACAACTTCTCAGATTCAAAAATGCTTGAAATCCGAAAAGCAATGATTAACAGGGCTATCAATCAACATGGATCGACGCATTTGACAAGCCATTAGTAAAGGTGAATTGAACCCAGATCGATGATTGGACGAAATCCCTAGGCATTCAATTAATAGGCACCGAAAATGGTATGAAATCCCACTTTGCATAAAAAAGGGAGATAAAAAGGGAGATACACCTTTCCACGTGGCATCACCCCAAAAGCCGTCGCTTTAAATCAGCATTAAATTCAGCCACGACGTGCCTTTGGAAATTGGGATTCGACGAATCCTTTATAGCTTTCAAAAAGATGACCGTTGTCGTGACCCTTGAGTAGAAATCACACGAAAGGTCTCGGATGAGGAAGCATTCAACTTCAAGATGGGTCCTCTAAACAATTCTAATGCTACAACTCATCCTATACAGGTCGACCATCAGAAGTAGAATTAAGTAATAGGATTTCTCCATTGATGCACTTGGTGTGCCGACCTCACATCTCGCCCAAAGCATGCCGAAGTTCCAACTTATGAAAATCACAGTAAATCAAGGTCGACAGTTGGGGAAATCAACATCCCACTGCCAACCTATAACATCAAGTACAACCCTGCCGCTCTAGTAATTATAGGTTGACATGGCCTTAAAATAAGAATTCAGGAAATCAGGACAGACGGTGAACATTGCACAAGTTCAAGAACCGACTTGCAATGAGGCTACTAAATAAGCATCATCAGGTTTTGACAACTCAACTTATTGGGAAATCTATAGTCAGAGCGAGGAAGTAATATTAAGGTTACTCCGTTGAACTCGCCGAGTCCAATGTAGCAAGGGGCAACCGTTGTTAGCGTAACCTACTCACAATGAAGAGGTGACACATGTTTCGACACATGTCATTCATAAAGTAATTCCACTCCTCCGAGCAAATTGTGCACGTCACCATGTATCAAGTCTGCAAGTACTTAGCGTATGGTTGCAGGATCACTATCGATAAGCCATCACTCCCTATATCCCGCATAGGAATAGGATGGGATTCCAGAGATGTATTTAGGGCCACCACGCCCACTAATCATAATATTTATAGGTTTCTATGGAAGTCGGCCTTCATGGTTGTTTCCCAGCCGTGAGATTATGATATAACGATTACAGATTATAACCGATTGAAGTCTCCAATAGACAGTTACTTACATCAACTCAACTACCTCAATGACATATTCGGCACCAATTCGGTAGGAATTGGCCTATGTAAACACTCAACGGTCACAGGTAAAAGGGAGAACAGGCACTGTGAGAACACTCAAACCTTACCCCATCTTTCTAAGGAGCTTACGATCTCTCGTAATCTCCATATTGTTTGCTCTGTTACAGACTTGATCGTCTGAGTGGCCGCCGAACTACCCAGTCCAACCCCTAGAGATCCTTCTTTTGTTTTAGGAGACAGGACACATTAGCACTACCAGTTTTAGCAGCAATAGATGTATTTCTCATTTTCCTTCTGAAATCTTGTTTGGAGAAAACCCTGCAAGGTATTGGCAACCTGGATTGTAAAACCAAAATCAATCCACTAGTTGTTTGAATGAAAGTCGATTAAATTTGATTCATAACATACCAAAGCTTTCTGGGAGAAAGACATTGATTGGTTATTCCTCAATCCTTTTAACTGAGCTGAAAAGTCCATCACATGCATGATTTGATCATGCACTCCTTTCTTACCATTGTTTCTTATTGAGTTTGATTTTCCCATTAGTGTGCTAACTAATATTTCATTTGAACTCACGAACTGAGCATCAATTCCCTTAATATAATCAGTAACCTTCTTACATTCAAGAATTGATTTTTTAATGCTCTTGTCGATTTATTGTTCATGACAAGCATCAGGCTCAAGTACTTAGACTGCTCCCATTTATCATAGTGAGCAATTTGGACTGGTGTACTCGACTCCGTACGAGCAACGGGTTCTTCTACATAGAATGCTAAGTCCAAATCCATGCACTCTTAAGGTCAAATAAATTTTTTGTTTCCAATCTAAATAATTTCCCCTAATAAGCATTCAGAGATTAATCTGGTTATTATTTAATGCTGCAAATATAATAGCAAAAAGGAGGTTTAGCTTTATGGCATATTACTATATACTGATATCAACCCATGTCAATAATCAGTCACATACTAAAATTTATTATAATCTACCTGTGGACTAAACTTATAATCAATTTTAGTATGTATGAAAACTTTACACTAAATTAATAAAACTTAAGTGATTGATTGATGTATCCTACAAAATTACCTGTGAGTTAAGATTATAGTCTACATCTGTCTAGGTCTATATTAATAAGGCTAAAATGCAATACTACAATGCAGAAGGTTGTTTCATACCTGTAGGTAGAAGAAGGCTTCCTCTGTCTTGTAATTTCACATCCTACCTTATTCCAACTTCTGACAAAAGAAATGAACATTTCTCTGTGGGGATAATATCTAGTTCCAATGCAAAAGATGCAATTTTTTTGATGCCTACTACTAGTTTAGAGTATTTTTGTAATTTCATGGTTTCCTAAAAAATGCAGTTATTAAGTATTAAATAAAATTAAATCTAATGGTTCTCCTTGATTTTTAACACACCTTCATAATAAGGGCATTTTAGTCATTTATGAAATGACCTAAAACAAACATTCATAAGTGTTAGTATAAGCCTTATAACTTAAATTGTTCCTAATGGCTTATTTCTTTATTTTATTTAACACTGACTTTTAATGACACTTGTTTCTGTCACTAATTACAGTGATCTTTGATTAAAATACTGTTACACATATACAGTGGCTTTCTGACTGTAAACCTCACTAAATCAGTTACAAACATTTTGTTATGTATATAGATATAGTGGCATTTTGTCTGCAAATGTCACTAAAAAATGTACTGGACTTTTAGCGTCCTTCAGAACAGACTATCAAAACAAAATACAGTCAATGTTTTTTACTTTTACCAACATTTAAAACAAACTATCATAAAAAGTGCAATCACTTAAAATAGTGACATTTGGTTCGTAACAATATATAGGTGATATATAATAAAAATGATTCAAAATTATTAAACATTACCAATAACAGAATCATTACAGTTTGATTTCAGTTTTGGATCAGACCAATTCGAACCGAATCTGACTGGTCAAACCCAGAACCAGTGGTCTGACAAGTCCCTAAAAGTCAAAAGTCAAAGATAAGTCCAATTGGTCTATATCCATTTTAAATAAACCAGTTTGGCTCGACCGGCTCAGTGGTTCAACCTAGTTTGGTCCAATGACAGGTCTCAGGTCAATTGTGGGTCAAAATGTGGACTTTCAGGTCAATCCTAATGAGTATTTAGGTCGAGTTATGGATCAACCCGAAAGGCTCTCTGGATCGGTTCTATTTGGATCAGGTTTGATTTTAACCCGGACTACTTTTTGGGTATACCCCATATTCAGACCCAGTTACCTTATAGCAGGTCCGTTCTTTCAAACCGACCCAAACTGAATATAACATAACCCCTCTTTTATTTCTTTTAACGATTGTAAAAGTCCAAAATACCCTCAACAAAATATCCTATTTTTTAAAAAAAATGCCATCGCCTTATCCCTTAACTGATACGTGTTTGACTGAGCACATTACAACCAAAATGGCTCTCATAATTGTGCCAAAGAATCCGACACTCCCCATGGGATCCGGATAATTTCCCCGTGCCGCCATAAAGATCAAAAGCCATCACCGCTCAACAAAAAAAATTTGCAAGCCTACTGTTTCAGGCAGGTTACCTTCTAGTCATGGGGGCTGGCCTTGTTAGCTACGGGCTGGCCTGTGACTGTGGGCTCGCCTGCTGGCCGCGGGCTGTCCTATGGCCATGGGCTCACCTACTGGCCATGGGCTGGCCTGTGGCCTTGGGATTGCCTGCTGGTTGTGGGCTTGCCTATGGCTACGAGCTATCCTGCTAGCTGCGGGTTTGCTTGTGGCCTCAGGATGATCTGAATCGGTTTTATACAGTACCAATTGAGGGCATTCGGCTTACATGGCCGTAGCTGATTGCCCTTGTGGGTGGCTGGCTACGTCTATGTAGGCTGTATAGAAAACCGTCGGAAAAACAAAAAGAAAACCAGCAACACCATATGGTGGACAGAGAGCGGGAACACTGCTCTGATACCAATTGATAGTTCCCTCCACCAATATATAGATAAAAAAACTAAATGCAAAAAAAATAAAATACCTCCGTCGGTGATTGGACCAATCCCTGCCGTTGCCATCCAACTTGTAGCAGCTGTGTGTAGTAAGCTTGTCGTCAAAACTGATGAAGAGCCAAAGAGATGGGTAGGGTTTTTGTGCATTCCCTTTCCCAGATAGAGAACGTGATGGAATTTTCAATAATGCGTAAGTGTGCATGGGACACTACCTCCAGTTATTTATAGATTAACTATCTCCTCCCATTAAGGATGGAAAGTGATTTGGATGCCACATGTGACATTAGATCCTATTCTAATAACCTATTTAGGTGGGGCTAGGTGGCATGTGGGCCTCCCGACTTACATATATCCCTCATTGGAATCCTTAAAACATAAATAATTAATGATTAATAAAATTAAGGCTCTCTTTGGTTTGTATTATATAATGTATTATGAGCTATTTGTGACAAATCAATTTTGATAATAAATTATGAGTAATAAATAATGACCGTTTGGTGCCACTAAACATAATACATTATATAATGAGAAATAGGTTAGGTATACTTTAATGGGCAATTTAAATCTATTTATATTTGAGGTACAATCTTTGAAAATATGACAATTTGAGTACCTCGTCTTTTAAAAGTGATGTTTGGGATTCCAAAACAAGTTTAACATTATATTGCCTTAACAATTTAAGTCGCATGGGTTTAAATTTTTTTTAAATCCCAACTTTGCCCATTGAAAAAAAAAAAATACCTCTCAGTTAGTCATAGTCTTTACTTGACAAGTGTCCTCAGTAGCAGAAAAGAACATCAAGTTAGCATTTCGGTTATAGTTAGTCACCGAGAATGATCTCTCTCGTGTCCAATAGAGGGACAAAAATATTATTTCACTCTCCCACTCCTATATTCAACAATCGAAGTGATGACCACATATATGTGGTCAAACAGAAAACCTTTTTTTTTTTTTTTTTTTTCAGATTTGTGTCACAAAAGAAGAATAAAGACATCAAAATTATAGCTACCCATATAGAACCCAAGAAGGAAGATATTTTTAGATTGTATAGATTAAAGAGTGAAAATTTGAGCTCTTCAAAACAAGAGTCATTGCTACTGTTGCCCATTTTCATTTCCCAACTCAAGGAACAATTTGAGTAGTCCCTGCTGGTTTTATCCCCAAGTACAGTCCAACAACAAACCCCAGATGTTATCAGCCCTACTCAGCAATGAGAACCTAATACTTCTAAAGATCATAGATGTGCTTCATCAATAGGATCGTTGGATCTTTCCAGGACCTTGATCCAACACATTCTGCCTCCATTTTAGAACGGTTGTATGAGTAGGAAGGTTTTGAATCAGTTATACATAACCAATTTGCTCTTCGCTATTCATATTTCTTGTAAATTTCAGAATCTGAATATTACATAACTCTAGAAAGTGGGTTTTCCTCCCAAATGAATGGCTTGCAAGACAAACACATTTGGTTCACTTTCTAGCTTGCCTTGGCGGCTGTCGCATATATTAATAACTAATTTAACAAGGAAAATGCTAGAGTATACAGAAATATTTACCTTTGCAGACGTAGAGTAGCGTATACAAAGAGAAGGGTTGTCTCGATCAAAAGAGGGTTAGAAGGTCAAGCTATCAATGAAAGTTGAGATAAGAAAAGGTGCGATAGAATAAGTTCAAAGATGCTTCAGAAGCTGATAGATAAAGAAGAAGAGTGGAGAATACTACCTGATTCACCAATTGTTCTAATCCCAAGTTTTCAATGTTGCAGAAATTTGATTATACACCTGCAAATCGAACGTTTTAGTACGTAAGAGACCTAGAAACGGAAATCGCAAACCTAAACGGATCTTGCAGTCCTAGAAACCAGAAATCACAGATAAATATGAAGAGGGAAATGGGGAGAGACCTAGAAATGGAAATCGCAGACCAAAACGGACTCTTGCAGTCTTAGAAACCAGAAATCGCAGAGAAATATGAAGAGGGAGGGGAAGGAAAGAGGAAGAAGAACACATACCTACAGGGTTCATCAGGGAGGAGAGGAGAGCTTTTAGAAAGAGAGAGCTAAAGAAACGTAAGAACTTTTATCCGGTTTTTAAGTTTTGATGATAATTAAAGAATAATGCATTATTCTAATAAAGATAAACATCTATTAACCTATTTGTAGATTATGTATTATATCAATTTATTTTAATTATAAATATGTATTATAAATCATACCAAACAATCATAAATTTTATAATATATTATATAATACATTATATAATACAAACCAAAGCCAACCTAAGTAAAACACAAATTTGTTGTTCCGGTGATTCAAATTCAATTAGGTTGTGGGGTTAAATCTTATCTATGGTTGAAGAGAAAGAAAACAGAAAAAACACTACCAGGGAGAAGGATTGTATATAAACAAGGGTTGAAAACCCAAAGCAGGTAAAGGATTGGTCTCCATGATTCCAATCCAAATCACTTGAAATTGTCTAAAATCATCTTGAAAGCCCAAAGCAGGTACACTGCTAAGGGTTACGATTGGTGATTATTGCTACTATTTCAGTTGCTTGAATCCCTCTGTCATCCACATGAGTTAGAGGAGTTGTTCCTATATTTCGTCGATACTGCAATTTGCTGTTGTAGGGAGAGAGGTCACCGGAATCGTAGGGGACTCGCCGGACTAGCAGGGGAGCCGCTAGATTTTGAAAGAGTCGAACGCTTGTTGATGGAGTCGAATGGTGTTGTAGGAGTTCAATGATCATCTTATACGGGAGTACCAAAGGTAAATGATTCATTTAGTATCTCATGCTAACACCGTTAACTGATTGAATTTTGTGTAATTTTTAAATTACAAGGGGAGGTGGGAGTAATTTATCCAAACCTTTATTTGAGTAAGTATAAATTTATTGATGACCCAAAAAAGACAACCTTTTTAATTCAAGACAACCATGATGAGTGGGAAGCTAAATACAATGATAATTTTCAACAATTTTGCAGGAATCTCCAAATAACATCCTCCATATCACTCAGTATATCTTTTCATGATATAGTTTTTGGAAAAAGTTGTCGGCATGTAATTCTTTCTCTATATCTTCTTCGAAATCTAGATCCCATTCTCTCTTCTCTTTATCCACCATGTGACCAGCTATTAGTTCTTTTTGTACTCCTATTTTTCTCGCCATCACATAAGATTTCAATATGCCTAGCTTATCTTGTAGATTCTCCTCCCATATTTATTAAAAAAATTTATAGCTACCTCCACTGTAGTTTATCTGAATTCCAATTTCCTCCAAATATTTTAAATAATTACAACTACGTCCCCTACAAGCAGATTATATTACAACTAAATCCACTCAATTTGGCATCATCCGTTAGATGCTGACATGTAATGGCCAGTAATTTTATAATGGCAAAAATATCCCGGTGAAGTACCTGATTTACCCTCAGAACAAAAAGCAAAGGGTCCCAAGGTAGAAACTTGTCTTCTCCCTCCTCTTCTTCGTTTCTATCTCGTACGAAGTAGAGACGACCTCCCGCGGTCCTAATTGTTCTCCTTCTCCTCTGCTGTCTCTCCCAATAACTTCACAATCGGATTCAAAGTTGAGATGTGAAGTTGGAGAACTACTCCTCTGTTTCAAAAAATTTCAGAAAAGTTTTTGAGGAAAATTCAGTTAGAAATTAAACAGAACTTTTTAGAAGAGATGCGAGGTGGCCGACAGCAGCAAGAGGCAGCGGCCACCTCATTTCAAAGGAGAAGAAGAAAGTCGAACAGCAGCAACTTCCATAGCCACCGCCACCGGAAGAGGAGGAGAAAGGAAGAAAAACTGACATTTGGTAAAAGCCCTTTTTCCTTCCCAAGGCCGCCACCGAACTCCCTAGTTGATATTTCTTTTCTTTTACCTTTTTTATATGGAAAGGGAAAGGAAGAAGAAGACAAGGTAAGTCGTTTGATCCTGTTGTGATGTTGACTGATGGTATTGCATGGAAAGTCCTAGGAATTTTGTTATATATTTTGTTTCTTTTGCTTAAAAGTGAAAAAAGAAAAAAGAAAAAAGAATGTTCTCTCTCAGATTCTCATGAAAGAAAGAAAGAAAGAAAGAACCCATGGCACGCGTTTTTACTTTATAACCACATGATCAGGTTAGAAATATTTGACTGGGACTAAGTTTGGTCTGGAGAAGAAATTTACAAGAGAACGAATACATATGTCGTCGTGCTTCGGCGTTGGATTGTGATTCACGCTACAAAATTGCAGGCAATGATTTGAGATTCACAGAGACCTCTGCTCTGGCCTACCTGCATCAAGAATTCGAGAACCAGGTGATTCTAAGGATATCATGACCAGCAAAATACTGCTTGACGAAGCCCGACCCTCTCTCCCCCGGCGACTCTATTTCTGTAGCCCATTTCACGGTTCCAATTTGCACGATCCAGCTCATGAGACAGTTCTGATGTTCAAATCGTCAAGTTGGTGATCTGATTCAGTAGATGTGTAGGGCAAACAAAAACCGGGAGGGAGACTTGATATCAGGCCAATCAATCAAGTGGTTCAAGAGATCTGCAAGGCAAACCTCAATGGCTCTCACAACAAAGTTAAAATTGATATTTCTGTCAAGTTTCTAACTCAAATGTCTGAACTATGTCTGAACTAGTAAGTGGAAGGATTCTCCATATATAAGACCACAGGATTCCAATCTCATTAGCAATGTGAGACTATTCCTAATAATTTCACGATAGAAGTGATTTTTTGCTTATAAATCATTCAGAGGTAGATTTGTCCATTCTAATTTAAGTTTAATACTGTTAAGGGAAAAAAAAAGAAAAAAAAAGAAAGAACAATTATAATTGTTTGAAATTTTTGAGAATAAATTGGAATTGGAATAAACTACGAAGGAGGTAGCTGTAAATTTTCGTTTTTTGTGGAATTCATTATGTTGACTTTTCTTTATTTAAATTTCCAAATTGCCAATTGCCGCCCAAGTAATTCACATGCGCATAGTCAACTTTAGTCCGCCAATCCCACTCTTATTTTCTATTTTATTTTTTCCTTCAATGTGATTGTATCTGAGGATGTTGCGAACTAGTTCGAAATTTGATTCCACAAACATAAATTATATAAGTTTTAGGAGTCTCCTCGTACCCACTTTCGTTAAAAACACTTCTTGATTGGAAACTACACCAGGTCTTCCTGTCTTTATAATGTAAACTGGTTTTATTACTTCTTTAAGCTCTCTTCCATTGAATTTCTCTGCTTGCAAAACCTTTTATGTAAAGATATCTTTGAAGAGATCTCTCTTGTAGGTTTCTATACCTTTCTCTTTATTTGTATGACTGAGGATCTATCGCAGAGCTAGATTATCCCAGGAAGTTAGAGCTATTAATCTTCATAGATGGCTCAAATTTTAATGCATGGAACCCTTCATGTCACCATTTTTGAGGTGAATAAGCTGCACTTGGGAGGTGGCTCAAATATCTTTGGCAGGGTTTTGGAGAAGATAGAAGATCGCCTTGGATTCGAGAGTGGCAAATTATATGCATCAATTGATCTAGGAAATGCTACAGTTGGCCGGACAAGAATGCTGAAACAGGAGCATGTCAATCCTAGATGGTATGAATCTTTCCACATTTACTGTGCTCATATGGCTTCCCATATTATTTTCTCTGTTAAGGAAGATTATCACATTGGGGCTACACTAATCGGAAGAGCTTATGTACCTGTTGGGGAAATCGTTAATGGGGATGAAATCGATAGATGGGTTGAGATCATATATGAACACGATCAACATAAACATGGACAGTCAAAGATCCATGTGAAGCTACAATATTTCCCTGTTACAAAGGAACTTAATTGGTCTAGGGGAATTAGATCTTCGAAATACCCCGGTGTCCCTTACACATTCTTCACACAAAGAGAGGGATGCAGAGTTACTCTTTACCAAGATGCACACATCCCAAACAATTTCATCCCCAAGATCCCTCTTTCAGGGGGGAAGTACTATGAACCCCATAGATGCTGGGAGGATATTTTTGATGCCATAACAAATGCACAACATTTGATATATATAACTGGGTGGTCTGTAAATACTAAAATTACCTTAGTGAGGGATGTGAGCAGACCAAAGGCTGGAGGAGACATTACTCTTGGGGATCTTCTCAAGAGGAAGGCTAGTGAAGGTGTTAGGGTTCTTATGCTTGTTTGGCATGACGTTACCACCCTTATGCAAACCCATGACAAAGAAACTGAAGATTTCTTTCGTGGCAGTGACGTTCACTGTATTTTGTGTGGCCGTAATCCTGATGTTGGGGATAGCTTGGTTCAGGGTTTGGAGATATTAACGTCATTTACTCATCACCAAAAGATTGTAGTGGTAGATAGTGAGATGCCCAACAAAGAATCTTCAGAAATGAGGAGAATTGTGAGTTTTGTTGGTGGTATCGATCTTTGTGATGGGAGGTATGATACACCCTCCCATTCCCTTTTCAGGACCTTAAACACAACCAACCATGATGATTTTCATCAGCCCAACTTCAAAGATTCTTCAATCAGTAAAGGTGGTCCTAGAGAGCCCTGGCATGATATTCATTCCCGGCTAGAAGGAACCATAGCATGGGATGTCCTACACAATTTTGAGCAGAGGTGGTTGAAGCAAGGTGGGACAAACTTTCTTGTTCAGCTCCGTGACCTTGTAGACATTATTATCCCCCCATCTCCTGTTATGTTCCCAGAGGACCATGAGACGTGGAAAGTTCAGTTATTTCGATCCATAGATGGAGGAGATGCTTTTGGCTTTCCTGCAACACCAGAGGGTGCCGCCAGAGCAGGACTTGTCAGTGGAAAAGATAACATTATCGATCGAAGCATTCAGGATGCCTATATAAATGCCATTCGAAGAGCAAAGCATTTCATCTACATTGAAAATCAATATTTCCTTGGAAGCTCATTCTCTTGGAAGTCAGATGACATCAAGGTTGAAGATATTGGTTCCATCCATCTCATTCCAAAAGAAGTGTCACTAAAGATTGTGAGTAAAATTGAAGCAGGGGAGAGGTTTGTGGCCTATATTGTAGTTCCTATGTGGCCAGAAGGTATTCCAGAGAGTGATAGTGTCCAATCAATTTTAAATTGGCAGAAGAGAACAATGGAAATGATGTACACTGATATCACTCAAGCCCTCCAAGCTAAGGGGCTTGAGGCAGACCCAAGGGAGTACTTGACATTCTTTTGCCTTGGCAATAGGGAGATGAAGAGGAATGGTGATTATTTACCTCCTGAGAAACCAGAGAATGGTTCAGATTATAGTAGAGCACAGGAGGCACGTCGATTCATGATTTATGTTCATGCAAAGATGATGATAATTGATGATGAATACATTATCATTGGGTCTGCAAACCTCAACCAGAGATCAATGGATGGTGGTAGGGACTCTGAGATTGCCATGGGAGCATATCAACCTTATCACCTAGAAACCACGCAACCTGCAAGAGGTCAGATCTACGGCTTCAGGATGGCACTGTGGTATGAGCATCTTGGCATGCTTGACAATTGCTTTCTTCATCCTGAAAGTTTGGAATGTGTTCAGAAGGTAAACCTGATGGCCGACAAATACTGGGATCTTTACAGTAAAGAGTCTCTAGACCGTGACCTGCCAGGGCACCTGCTTAGGTACCCAATTCAAGTCAGTCACGATGGAGAAATCACTACACTTCCAGATTTTGATTGTTTCCCTGACACCAAGGCTCATATTCTTGGTACCAAATCTGCATTTCTTCCCCCAATCCTCACTACATAAATAAGATTGCTCACTCTCCCCTTCCTCCTAGTGGCGGGTTTTTTGGGGATGATAGTCTCAGTGTAACTAAGAAGGCCAACCCTAACGATGAGCGCTCGTATTGGGAGGATAATAGTGGCAATTTCTTACACCATTCAGTGGGTGATAGGGATATTGTGGGAGTTTTTAGTCGCTGTATTTTTTTCTCTTTGCTTTGCTGGGCCTTAGTTATGTTGTAACTTAGTCCTAGTAGTAGTAGTAGTTGTTGTTGTTGTTGTTGTTTTGTTGTATTGTTTGGTCTGGGTCTCTTGTGAGGATCATGTATCGTGTTCTCTTTTTTGAATCAATAAATATCTACTTATCAAAAAAAAAAAATGTTAAACCAATATAATTGTGTGATTACTGATTTCTTCTATGTTATTTGTTTCTTTGTTTTGCCTCTACTATTTACTAGGTTTGTATTGATCATCAGTATTTCCTTATGAGCTTGGAAAAAAAAATTAGAATAGAGAAAAATGAAAAGATATGTGGGGAACATTGTTTAGGACATGATTGATATTAAAAATTGAAGGTAAGATTGAAATCAGGCCAGGATAGAACTGCTCCACCTATTGGGCAGGTGCACAGCAATTTTACCTACTATAACCACAAATTCTTGTGATTAAACATATGAACAGAAACCAGCAACAACCAAAGTTGATATAATCAAACTGAAAAATAATTATTAGAGAAAAAAATCACTTGAGTTTGCTATTGTATATCGCTCCTATTGAATTCCTCCAATGCACTTTAAAATCACTAAATCGGCTATGGTTTGATTGATAATCATTTGATAGATAGAGGACCATGTGGATTCACCATCTCTCAAAATCTTAAGCAAAACTCTATAATACACCCCCACCATCAGGTGCCATCCAAATCTTGAGTAAAGTTGATTTTGTAGGTAATCATAATTGGCCATTAAGGAAATTCAAGCCCTTGATACTCAGTTAATGAACTTAATTTCAGGGGAGATTTGTATTCAAATAGAGATGTACATGGATAATCAAGAAATCTGGAGACGATTCAGATTAATATCCAATTATTCAGATAGTCGGATATCAAAGAAAAATTCAGATTATTTTTTATATCCATATGATAAACTGATATGTAATTTTTATTTTTATTTTTCCTGTGAAAATTATGTATTTTGTTTTCATGCATGGTCTAAAGCAATATTGGACCATTTAGTTAGAATCATTACCCTCAAACTCGTGACATGTATCGAAAATGCCCCAAAATACAAGTCCCTCATTGTGCTCATGCCGACCAGCAATAATTATTTAAGAATTTAGGCTTTATATATATAATATATTCTATATTTTCTATATATTTTCTTATGTTCTTTCAAGTAAAAAACGGTATTCATTTATTTATATTATTTCTTTAACAATTTTATATTTGAATATTATTGGATTCAGATTCAAATAATCAGATAAAATATCTGCCAAATATCGGATCAAATTCGGGTAATTGATACACGTTAATCGGATACAAATTCAATATTAGTGTACTTGATTGGAATCTGTTTTATTTACATGTTTATTAATTTCAAATATTTAAATCATTAAAATGGATTGAATGAGATTAAAGATAGAAGTTATTCATAGGTTTTTATTTCAAGTATTCTAGAAGAAAACTTTTCGTCATGAGTCATTTAGACCATAGACATGAGATATGAGTCAAAGGATGGGATCCTCACTACATGATGGCCTCACTACAGAAGATCGTTTTCATGCATAATTTATCTCTAGAACTTGAGGAACATTATTAATATCATATAAATAAAAGGCTAGTTGAAATTAAGAGGAATAATAAGTATTTACCTTGGATGGATACAACTCCATTAATCAGAAAAGTAAAGTATAAATATGAACGTGAGAGCAACGTGTCCTGTACTTCTTTGAACGTTAATAAGAATAGTAGAGTATAAATATGAACGTGAGACCAACGTATCCCATACTTCTTTGAACGTTTTGAGCAGAGATGGCTGATGTTTTGATTTTTTTTAAATAAAAAATGTAATTTTAGTTCTATTATTATTGAGGGTTTTGGAAATATCAACTCCAGCCTGCCTTCGGTCTGAAGTCTGAAGTCTGAACACGCCTGGGTTTATATACCCTAATCCTGAAGGTGGGATTAGGGCTGGAAATTTCTCGTCCTGAGTTAGGACTGGATCGGGCCAGGGTTGAGGCCTTGTCAGAACCTGTTGACCCAACCCGACCCCAGTCTTCTTCTTCTTTTGTTGTTGTCTCTCACACACCACACCCCTACCCCCGACCCCCGGGCCAAAAAAAAAATTTGTTTAAACAGAATCAACCTAGCTTGACTCCAAGGGCATGTTAGGGTTGGGATTTTCATGTCCACAATCAGGGTTGGGACCGACGTGGACCCATCTAATGGGACTGATCCTTGCAGCCCTAGTCATAGCTTATCTCCTATTGTACAAGGTGGGACTGCAATAAAAAAAGAGAATCTTTTCGCGTTGGTGACGAGAAACTCAGTCCGAAAACAAATATTAAAAGCTCTAACACACAAAATATTCCTAACCTTTCCAGTCCTAGAACACGCAATTATGCACCAAAAAAATATGCAAATCTTCATAAGTAAAAACAAGTATCCAACAGCATTAATTAACAATTGCGATCTCAATAGTAGTCTTCCTTACTAGACAAATATCCAAACTATTCTCCTTGATATTTTAGGAATTCATCCAATAGGGAAGTGACTCATGGCATCACCTAAAAATGGGAAGGATAAGGAATGAGCTTGGGTGGACGAGAGAGGGAAGGTGTAGACTGTAGAGGGCGAGTTAGCCTTAGCTATCTCTGGATGGCTTGCTTGTCAAACTCCATCCTCCCAAAATGGAAGAAGAGCTCTTCAAGCTTCTTTGATTGGAACAAAATCAAGAGACCAAACGAGGAGAAACCATAGCCCAATTACCATAACATTGATCTTCGGGTAAATTACATAGACACCCCCTCTACTGTAGTGAAATTACACAGAATTACCCTGCTTTTACAAAAGCTATACAGAATACCCCTATAACAATGCTATCATATAATCTCACCCACACCGTAACTTTCAACTTAACGGCAGAGGCTCACATTTTTTTTAAGGCGAAAATACCCTATAAGGGGGCTTTTCTGGTTTATTTTATTTTATTTATTTTATTTTATTTTATTTAAATTAATCTGTTTCATTGATTGATTGGAATGAAGTAATGGAGCAGATTCCTAAGACGCTCCCGGAGTGAATATTGGAGAAGATGAAAGCCCCACCAAAAGTAGACGATGTGCCGATTATAAACCCCGAACAGCTTGTGGAAGCCGATGGTTTTCTCTTTGGATTTCCATCTCGTTTTGGGATGATGGCAGCTCAGTGCCAAGCTTTCTTTGATTCCAGCCATGAGCTCGGGGATTCTCACGCCCTCACCGGTAAACATGCTGGCATCTTCTGGAGCACCGGTTTCCATGGAGGGGGCTAGGAGAATACTGTGTGAGCCTCGTTTCGGAACGAAGAAGTTGGAACCTCTACTTCATTTTTTGCTGGAAAATATCCCTTTACAGCTATGAATCCCTCTGGATTATCCAAGGAGGTCTAATCAAAGTCATAAACGGTCTTTGATCTAAGGTACACTCAGAAGGCCCCAAAAAATCAGAGGAGTCTTTAGTAGCTCCTATTCCTGACGCTTTAACGAGCACTACAAACCCAGGTGCCATCCTCAATTCTGAGGTACCTAGAGAAACCCCTGACCTCTCACTATTTTCACCAAAGCCAAGAACTGTGGACTCCAGCAGTGATGTAGATCTTGGTTCCAAAAGACTTCTCTTTCGCAGTCTCCAGTTGTAGCTCCTCTGGGTATGGTCCATGTCGTCCTCCCTACAATGACAGCAAAAAAATACAAGATGTTGAAACAATGGAGAATTTGGAAGAAAATATTGTAGATGTCCAAACCAATGTGGACTCTCTCTAATGTTTGGCATCAACTTAAGCTCTCAGGGATTCTACCTTGGAGAAAGTTGGAGAAGTGAATAAGCTTAAAGAGATGATCCAAATTGCAGAAATTCTCAGGAATTTTGCTTGTAACTCTGTTCATCGAAAGCTCTACTGCGGTGAGATTGTTCCATCTTCCGATGTTCTGGGATCTTGCCCAAATAAGAGAATGATAGTTTCTTTGGAGAAGAAAGAGAAAAACGGAAGGTAAGAGATGTAATTTTGTGGCAACAAAATTGTTGCTGTTATTTTGCCCAAATAAAACCCTAGAACGAGAATTACAGCTCGAATACTCATCCATTCTCCACAAAATTTAACTTCTGAGTTTTTACTTCACTTAGATCTTAGTTGATAATCTCAGAAGGGGAATTTTTCCCAGAATTCAATCAATTCATAAACATGCAATAGTACTAACAGAAAGGCCCAAAGATTGCTCTCTCCTACTCCTTGAATTTCTTGTATGTTCTTGAGAACACAATGAATTTATGGATAAAGAATATATTTAGCAATAAAAAAGAAGGGAATTTTCGTCTTAAAAAAAATTGACCCTCTGCCGTTAAGGTGAAAGTAACGGTGGGGGTGAGATTGTATGATAGCATTGTTATAAGGGTATTCTGTGTAACTTTCAAAAAAGCAGGGTAGTTCTGTGTATTTTTACTACAGTACAAGGGGTGTCTGTGTAATTTACCCTTGATCTTCCATTCTCATCTTCTCTACTTCACAACACTTTCTTGCAAGGTACTCTCTCTTCCTCACTTTCTCTCAACAATTAATATCTTTCAATACAAAATAATGGCCAATGCATATGCTACTGTATGATATGAGCAGGTAGAGAGCTCAAGTGTTGTTATAGAGCCTCCATTGATGGATTCAGTGCAACCTCATTCCACAACTGCTGTGACTTCAGGGGACCTTGTGTAGTAGTTGGCTATACAACAAAGTTTTTCAAGTTTGGTGCATTCAACCCAGAAGGTAACCGGAGCACAGATGATTACTACGGCACGTTCGATGGATTCCTCTTTTACTGGAAGGATGATAAAGAGATTGAGCCTGTTATTTTACCCAAAGTAGGAGGTAGTGGTGCTGCACTCTTTGACTATGCCAGGGGAGGACCTCAATTTGGGGCAGATGGGCTCCTTATCGGGCCACCGCTTGCACCTGTTATGGGTGGGTTTGCAGGGCCAGACACAAACTCAGGCATTGGTAACCTAAGGCAGGCAAAGTCAAGGTTGGGTTTGTCATATGCCAAGAGGGAAGATGGGAAGAAGTCCTAGTTTGGGGATGAGTCTAGAGAAACCCTACAAGAAGTACAAGTCTTTTGCAGCCCTCAAATTGCTAGCTTATACTAAGGAGTAAGAACACATCATATTAAGAAAAGAGAAGAAAGCTACAACACAGCTAGATCAATTGCTTTCTAAAAGCCTGTTTCCATTATCTTCTCTCTTAACAAGCTATTGTATAGAATTACCATGAGTTCAATACTCCTTGGGTCTATCTATCAAAAAAGTAAAATAAAATTTAAGTATGGTACACAACAAGAAAACAGTTTATCTGTTATCAAATGAGCATGGATCAACACACCTTGAGTCATCTAATACCATTAAGTAAATCTTATTTCTGTTCTTCCCTTGTATTGTTCTACTTTTCTTATTTATTTTCAAGTCATACTAAAATAACTTGCATATCACATATGTGGCATTCTGGAATCTGCCAAAGACTACTCCAGCAGCTCATGCATATCACATTTGCATGTCTCATAAGAGTTTGGAGATCTCCTATGGTATAATGCTTCGACAGCAATGATATGATGACCATAATAATAGGAAGGGCAAAGGTTTCATTGAATGAATATCTTCCATTTGGCATCCATTTGGGGCTCAAATTTCAACATAATCCCATTATCCTGTATAAAGATACAAATCTTGAAAATTTATCAAAAATTCAAACTATGACAACTAAAACTAGAGAGGTAACAATCCTACCATAAAGGGTGGGTTATCTAGTGCAGATGGAACCTGAGACTAGACATGTCGGTTAACTAGCTCAGAAAA
Organism: Protea cynaroides; assembly: GCA_028583415.1. Lineage (NCBI taxonomy): Eukaryota > Viridiplantae > Streptophyta > Magnoliopsida > Proteales > Proteaceae > Protea > Protea cynaroides. The sequence goes on from CM053274.1 coordinate 62,697,567, forward strand.
GAGGATTGTCAAAGAAAGACTTCCTTATCTTTCCATGGGAAAAATAATAGTTGTACTTTTCCTCCACAAAATTATGCAGTTCCAATGAGCATGAGAAAAAAGAATGAAGGCCACCTATATATATATATATATATATATATATATATATATATATATATATATATATGGTTTTTTCTTAAAAGCCAAATCATTTGAACTAGTTGATCCAGGGCTAGGCTAGGCCAAGGGGTTAAGCTTAACTTACTCGAGAAGGGGCTATAGACGCGCTTTTGATGCAGGTTTCACAGGGCGGTTTAGGGGGCCTAATCACAGGCACCTCCGACGTCCTAAAAAGTTTATCCGAAGTACCTTTTTAGCTTCCAATTCGAGCTATGTGATTGAATCTCGGAAGCATAAAACTCCTTCCTTGTTTGTGGTTCCCCCTTTTTTCCAAGAAAAGTGTCAAAGATTTAGAGTTCAACTCCGAAACTCTGATTCCCACTCATAGAGCCGCTCCCCTATCATTGTGTGTGGTTCTCCGGGCAACGCCCTCCTACTCGTGTGTGTGGGGCCCAGGCGCCTACTCGCATTCGTTCATACGGGGAAGCGCTTTTGTGCCTGCCTGCCTCCCATTATATATATATATATATATATATATATATATATATATATATATATATATATATATATATATATATATATATATATATATATATAATCTTACAATATAATGAAGGGAAAACAATTATAATATGATGATTGTAACAAAGATCAGATGATAAACATAACATATTACCTAAATCAAAATAAGAGGCTTCAAGATCTTCTGAAGTCCTTAAATAAAAAGGCCCACTGTGAACCTATTAAGGGTTTCTACCAATAAGGATCCATGAACTCCAATACGGAATGGTAGTCCTATTGGAAAGACATCCTAGAGAGCTATATAAATAAGATTTTTCCATCTAAAATCAATTGTACTTCTTCAATGGGCAACATAAACAGTAGAATAAAAAGCAAACAAAAACAATAGGATGAAAACCTACTGTAACATGATAAAGGGAAAACAACTAAGAATCAGACTTAAATAATATAAGATGAGAGAAATAATATTACATTCCCTCACATTTGCTTAATGAACCAAAAAGCCACAAAATACTTCAAAGTTCCTAACAAAGAGGTAATAGACCAGTGTCTTTCTCTTTTCCTAAGAGAGAACCAGGAAAAGAAAACTACAAACATATTGATAAAGAAAATGGCAAAAAAAAGATATTTACATACAGAATAGGGAAACTAGGCCAAAAGCACTGTAGACATTTTAAAGATTACCTGTAAGAAAAAAAAATGATTGTTCAGAATGCTCCACCGACAGTGCAATAAGTAATCCTATTCTAAAATCTAAAGAAACCACAAGAAGCAAACTCCTCAATACTTCTTTTGATAGCCAGAAACTGGAGCAGAAGAGCATTTTGGGATGATATGGTCACTCAATATTGCCACAAATATGTATCCACAGCCCTGAAGCCAACTGTGAAACAAACATATACATTGTTGGCTACCTAATCAGAAGGTGGAGAGCAACGGGGACAGGAATCTCTACGGAAAATGAAAGTGGGGTGGAATTGGCAAGAACCCATTAACTCCCATAAGGAGGAGTAGCCCATCACTTCCAGGTGTAGCCCTTGGAACCTGATACTAGTATCTTTCTTTGTCATGCCACAAGCAATAGCAATAGGAGATACAAGGCTTGGAACAAAACTTTTTGCTTGGAACCATCTTGGAATTGTACCAGACACCTAAACACGCATGAATTGCTTCTTCTCTAAACAATAGACAAGAAGATGGCTTCCCCTCTCTGTTACCATTTGGGGATCTACATGCTCACGAAAAAAATATTCTTTGTCATTTACTCAGTACAAGAGCAAGTTATTGCTCAGCATTGACACGAGATCGAAATAATTATACATATTAGGCCATGTCACAGCCACTCTAATATGATCACAATGATAGAACTGATTGACCTTGGACTTCTTAATCTCTATTAACCATATACGAAGGACAGATGATTCTTTACATTGTCCATCACGATGATGATACAAGGCCAGGGAACCCTTGTCTATGTTAGTCCCAATTCATAAAAATGGGGCAACTCTATAAAGGGAGGGAACTCTACAGTGTGAAACTTCTCATCATCCAGGTCGAACACAAGGATTATTGGCTGGTCACGGACCTCACGTGTTGTGGGCTTCCGGACAATGCAACAGAGTACCCCATTGATGAATACCATCCCCTCGATTGTAGGGCACATCCCCCTAGCATCACATCGGGAATAATCTGATTGGTAAGGGACCTCTATTTCTCTTCATGAACTTTCGCCCAGTGTTATGATCTCGCCCTTCATCTCATAATTATCATGAACATCAGTACCTAGTTTCCTATATATTTGAATTAGTTTGTACTTGCCTGTGGAATCCACACCAAAACCAATTTGACCATCATAAAAAAAAATCCCGCTACCTACAGGCAACATCAAACACTCTTTTGTGATTGGGTTACATATGAATATGCCATAAAACATACTGCAACATCCATATCTGAAGAAGGAAACCATGCAAAGCAACCCATTGCAAGACCCAAAAATGGAGAAAACCAATTTATTTTCCTTCTCCTCGTACTTAATCGTATACTCCAAGTCAATGTCCTTTGGTTTCCACATATCCTTTCGTCCTTCATCTCTGTCCAACAGAAGTACCTTATCTGCATTCCCCTCATCCCAAAGAATAAAACGATGTGGTCGACTCTTAGATTTTTTAAGCTGCAATTCAATAAATGATGGGTCTTCTATCAAACTGAACCAGCTTTTACACACGCTCTTGAATTGCATAAGACACTCTATGGGGAGTCTTGATAATATGTCTGAGACAATCTCACAAGGTAGGTGCTTGACTTCTTCCATTTAGGTCCTCAAGAAACAAAGAAATAAAAGAAATCAGCATGAATAAATGCTTTTACCCAAAAAAAAACATGAATAAATGCACAAACAGTAATAACAATGTAAAACAAAAAGAAGAAAAGGAAAGCATCAATGCATAAAAGATCACAGGCACAGGTCAGTATAATAGGCTACAGAGCAGTGATGTAAAACTCAAAGAACAACTCAGTTGTGACTGGGAAATGTAGAGATGAGAAAAAAATAAAATAAAATAAAATAAATATTGCTCTCAGGTAAAAAAAAATATAAATAAAAATAACTTAAAAAAAATATGTTAATAATAGATGAAGAATGAATCGCAAAAGAGATGGAGAAGCTTCTTCTCTTGAAAACAGAGTCCACATTTACCAAAAAAAAAAAAAGTCTACAGAGATCGAAAGTTTCAACAGGATTAAAAAGGGGAAAAGTGCAACAGATGTATTGAACATGTAAATAAAAAATGAGAGAGAGAGAGAGAGAGGGAGAGAGAACAAGAGACTATCTCCAACAGTGTAAACTTTCCACCGTGCCGTGACCGCCAGGGGACAATGCTGAACAGAGTATTGGCCGGTTAAGTAGAGGGGATGGGGTTTAGCAATTGGGATTGAGATCATCTTCAATTCGTCTAGTTTGTTCAGTCACGAATGGATGGATTGGATGTAAAAGACACACATACCAATATATTGGGGGGCATGTCTTTAAAATCCAGTCCATCCGTCCACGACTGGATGGACTGGATGATCGGAGACCATCTTTTTCCTAGCAATTGAGGCTTTTAAGGTCTTTAGGGTTTCTGTTTTACCATTGAAATTTCGCAATTCCTATGTTACTCGCTCTTTTTTTCTTTGTGGTAAAATTTTACCCGCTCGTTCATGTTTAGCATTTTATTTTACTAGTTTTCTTTCTCTGTATTATAGAATTAATTATATACTATATTATAATATATATAATTTAATATGATTATAATATTTATTTATATTTAAAATTAAATTAATATAATCAAAAATTTATAAATAAGGCTCTCTTTGATATATTTTTTTTATATTTATAAGTTATTTATGACAAATCATTTATAAAAATTAATTATGAATGATAAATAGTAAACTTTCGGTATCATTAAACATAAAATAATAATAATAAATTATCACAATAATAATTATCTTATAACCTATTTATAGATTTTAGATTATATTAATTTATTTTAAATATAAATTAGTATCATAAATCATACCAAATAACTACATATGTCCCAATGTATAAAATAATCCCTTAATTATGTAATACATACCAAAGAGAGCCTAAGTGAGAAGGTGTTTATCATTATTGTGATAGTCTATTATAATTTCTTTATATCTAGTGGTACCAAAAATATAAATGATTTATCATAAATAACTCATAACGATATATATAAAATAGGAAAAATTTCCTCCACCTCCCCTGAGATGACACTTTTAAGTCTACCATCACCCAACTTGGCCCATAATGTTCACCACCTCCCCAACTTTTCAAAATAATCCATCTCAATCCATTTGGCCATGAAACATATTATCACTTATAATTTTTTTTTACACAATATTACCTTTAAAATATTACCCTTTGAAACTTCAGAATAAATGATATCCAAACTTCCATCTTTCTCCCTATTTTCTTCTCCGGCTCCAGACTGTCCCTCCCTTGTTCTCCTCCTCTCTTATTCCAATCCAACCGATGAAATGGTCAAGAGTATTGTCGATGGATTCTATTCAGCCCTCCAGATCAAGCCACGTAGCTGAAACACGAATGAAGCAGTAAGTGGGCGGGATTTACCCCAGGGCTACTCCAATGCTAAAGTTAGTAAATCCCAAAGAAAAGAAGAATGAGACTCCTAGTGAAACACTAGAACTCCTTAAGAATGGGGTTCTCTGAGATAAGGGAGTTTCAATAACCTATTCCTCTCTGGTAAAGTGGGAATTGGACATGGATTTGTACAGGGATGAAGAACATTATCGGAGTGATACCTGAAGGTGGATACTTTCTTCGATCTTCAGTAGGAAATTCTGGATTATTTGCAACTGATAATCTTCACTATTTATAGGCTCAAGGTGAAGCTTTCTGGACAAGCTTCTCCCCACCTACCACCATCTCCATCGTCTATCAACTAAAAAACCTTAGGTATAGGTGATTACGACCCCCTAGGGCTACGCTTGGATGTCTTGTCAGCCGTTTATGACCCCAATTTACTTTCTTCGACCCCCCTTTTGTCCATGTCCCGCACTTCCTCTGACAGCAATAGTCGTCCTTTCTTTCTTTCTGATTCGATCTATGATATGGTGACCTAGCAAGTCAAATCCGCATACCCGACATTTATGGTAATTGTTGGTATTTATGAGCATTAATGGTAGACCATTTAATGGCCAGCTACCTCCATCAGTCTGTCGAATGTTTATCCAGAAGGGGGTCGAACATGATTTCATCCCTCGAATGCTATCAGAGAAGACTCTCCCTTGTCCGTATACTTAGTAACTTGGATGTATGCCACGTGTCTTGCTCCACAATGCCCGTTATATATTCCTCATCTATGGTCTAATTTGAATCTATTATTATTTTCCCCCAACAAAGAGCACCTGCATACATTCTTACCGAAACAGTGGAGCTCATTTACTAGTTCTCTCCCACAACGATCTCCCTGGCCATATCCCCTTCGACCTTGTCAACTACACGTATCTCAAGGGCCTTATCCTTAGAGATAACCTCCTATCTGGTTCCATCCCTCCCCAGCTCTCGAGCCTCAGAGGTCTCAAGAAGCTATCAGTTGCCAATAACGATCTCTCCGGCTCAATCCCCTCCTCCTTATCCTCTTACAACCCAACTGTTCTATTACCATGCATTGCGGACCAATAATGGTTTAACCTACGCCGACAATCTGATCTACATGCACGCGCCAAGATCCAGGCGCCCAACTTATGCGGCGCACCTCGCCGCCTTCTTGAGCGTCGGATAAGAATCACGGCATCGTGGCTCGTCGCGGGCGTAGATTTTGAATATTTTCTTTTTAATTGGACAAAAATACCC
>CM053274.1:62704064-62744656 GCA_028583415.1 Protea cynaroides
GTTTTATCTCTTTAACCCTATAAGAATGAAACAAAAGGAGAAAGAGAGAGAAAGTGAGTTGCTGTCCGCCCCAAAAAGAGAAGAGAAGAAAGCTGCGTGGTTTCAATCAAGGTGAGGAACGGAAGGTCATCCGTGGTCCGATTGAGCTGAAATTTGGACAGCAGATTCGTAACTGAGAGTTCTTCATTCTGAACGGTGCGATTGACGATTGGAGTCTTCTAGATCAGTCCGATAATCAACGTTTTCACCTATTCGGGTGAGATCTCTTTCAATCTTCATCTTGATATTTGGGTTGTTGATGGTGTATTCCTAGAACATGTTGTTCTAGATGTTTTAGATGATATATGCCAAGAATATTGTGTTCTTGAGGAATGATGTTATTGTAAGCCTCTAGTTCTAACTAGAGAAGACTCTTGTATTCCCATATTTTGGTGATAGTGAAGAGATTTGAGTGGACTTCGATCCCGTGGTTTTTACTCCTCACATTGGGGAGGTTTTCCACGTAAAAATTTCTTGTGTTATGCGTGTGGATTCTATTGTGCTTGGAATATTATTCTCTATTTGATTATTTTCTATTAGGTTCACTCAAGAGTGGAAATAGTTTATCACTCCCTTTCCTATCAAGTGGTATCAAAGCTTGGTTATTATTTAAAGTTTTTTCTTGAGTTGAACAATGGAAACTAATACAAGTAGAATGGTTACTCTGAAGGGTTCAAACTATCATGGTTGGAAAGGAAAAATGGAAGATCTCCTTTATGTAAAAGATTATTATCTACCCGTGTTTACTAGTGAGAAACCTGAAAATAAGACTGATGATGAATGGAATATTTTTCATCGACAAGTGTGTGGGTACATTAGGCCCGTGGGTGGATGATAATGTATTGAACCATATAAGTGGAGAGACACATGCACGCACTCTTTGGACTAAGCTTGAGCAATTATATGCTAGGAAGACAGGAAATAATAAATTATTTTTGATTAAACAGATGATGGCCTTAAGGTATCAAGATGGAACTCCGATGACGATCACTTGAACTCATTTCGTGGAATCATCAATCGCTTGTCCTCAATGGGTATTAAATTTGATGAAGAGATACAGGGATTATGGCTTCTTGGTACTTTGCCGGACTCATGGGAGACGTTTAGAACGCCATTATCAAACTCGACCCGCATGGTATAATCTCAATGGATTTGGCTAAGAGCGTTGTTTTAAATGAAGAGATGAGAAGAAAATCACAAGGTTCTTCTTCACAATCGATGCTTTGATCACCGAAAAAGTGGGGAGGAGTAAGAGCCGTGGTCCGAAGAATAGAGACAAAGCAGAGGCAAATCCAATAAATTTGCAAATGTTGAGTGTCATTACTCGTGGTCTAAAGGGCCACACCAAGAAGTATTGTCGAAAAACCGAAAAGAGATAATAAAAAAGGAAAAAGGTAAAGAAAAGAAGAAAGATGATGAAAGTGATGATGAGCGAGTTGCCACCACTTCGAGGAATTTCCACCGTCTATGATAGTGATATAGTCAATCTTACAAGCCATGAGACAAGTTGGGTGATTGACAAGCGGTGCTTCCGCTCATGCTACATCTCGAAGAGACTATTTTACATCTTGCACGCCAGGTGACTTTGGTGTTGTAAGAATGGGCAATGATGGTTTGGCCAAAGTTGTTGGCATTGGAGATGTTTGTCTGGAAACCTATATCGGGACAAGATTAATTCTTAAGGATGTGAAACATATTCCTGACATCCGTTTGAATTTAATTTCTACAGGTAGACTTGATGATGAAGGTTTTTGTAATACCTTCTGTGAAGGTCAATGGAAGCTCACTAAAGGTGTTATGGTTGTAGCAAGAGGTAAAAAATGTTCAGCATTATACTTATTGCAAGCAAAGCTTTCTAAGGACTTTGTAAATGCAGTTGACAATGAAGGTACAACTGAGTTGTGGCATAAGAGACTTGGTCATATGAGTGAGAAGGGAATGATGTTGCTATCCAAGAATAAACTCCTATTTGGAATGAAGAATGCACATTTGAAAAAGTGTGCTCATTGCTTGGCAGGAAAGCAAAACAGAGTCTCCTTCAAGAGTCCCTCTTCTTCAAGAAAATCAAATGTACTTGATTTGGTGCATTCTGATGTGTGCGGTCCTATGAAGACGAGAACACTTGGTGGTTCTCTCTACTTTGTAACATTCATTGATGACCACTCAAGGAAGTTATGGGTTTATACCTTGAAGACAAAAGATCAAGTGCTAAATATATTTAAGCAATTTCAGGCTTCAGTTGAGAGACAAACTGGTAAGAAATTGAAATGTATTCGCACAGATAATGGGGGAGAATATACAGGACCATTTGATGACTACTGCAAAGAACATGGTATTCGACATCAAAAGACACCTCCAAAGACTCCCTCGGTTGAATGGTTTAGCCGAGAGAATGAACGAGACACCGGTAGAGAGAGTCGATGTTTACTTTCACATGCAGGGCTGCCTAGATACTTTTGGGGTGAGGCTTTGAGTATAGTTGTACACTTATTGAATATGTCACCATGTGTTCCACTACAATATGATGTGCCAAATAAAGTTTGGACAGGTAAAGATATTTCTTATGATCATTTGCGTGTCTTTGGATGCAAGGCATTTGTGCATATTCCCAAAGATGAGAGGTCTAAACTTGATGTCAAGACACGACAGTGTGTATTTGTGGGTTATGGTCAAGATGAGTTTGGCTACAGATTTTATGATCCGGCTGTAAAGAAAATTATCAGAAGCCGAGATGTTGTGTTTATGGAAGACCACACATGTTCCAATCGGGAAGGTCTACCAGGAGATAGACAGCCTTCCACACGGTATTCTACAAATGAATACGTATTATTAACCGATGGGGAGAACCTGAGTGCTTTGAAGAAGCCATGGAAGATGAACACAAGGACAAGTGGGTTGAAGCAATGCAAGATGAGATGAAGTCATTGCATGAGAATCACACTTTTGACTTAGTGAAGTTGCCTAAGGGCAAGAGAGCTTTGAAAAACAAGTGGGTGTATAGAGTGAAACATGAAGAACACACTTCACATCCAAGGTACAAAGCTAGATTGGTGGTCAAGGGATTCCATCAAAGGAAAGGTATTGACTTTGATGAGATTTTCGCTCCAGTTGTAAAGATGTCATCCATTCGGGTGGTTCTTGGTTTTAGCAGCTAGTCTTGACTTAGAGGTCGAGCAAATGGATGTGAAAAACAGCTTTCCTTCATGGTGAATTGGAGGAAGAGATCTACATGGAACAGCCGAGGGTTTTGAGGTAAAAGAAAAAAGAGGAGCATGTATGCGATCGAAGAAAAGTCTTTATGGCTTGAAACAAGCACCGAGACAATGGTATAAGAAGTTTGACTCAATTATGGGGAGCAAGGCTAGAAAAACTACCCGACCATTGTGTTTTTGTTCAAAAATTCTCTGATGATGATTTTGTTATCCTTTTGCTTTATGTAGATGACATGTTAATTGTTGGCAAGAATGCTTCAAGGATTGACAAGTTAAAGAAACAACTGAGCAAGTCTTTTGCTATGAAAGACTTGGGAAAAGCAAAACAAATTCTTGGCATCAAAATCATTCGAGACAGGAATGCCAAGAAATTATGGTTGTCTCAAGAGAAGTACATAGAAAAAGTACTTCAAAGATTTAAGATGGACAAAGCTAAAGTGGTTAGCTCTCCTCTTGCTACTCACTTTAGATTAAGTACCAAGCAGAGTCCGTCTACTGATGAAGAGAAGGAAAACATGGAAAGAGTTCCATATGCTTCAGCAGTGGGAAGTCTGATGTACGCAATGGTTTGCACAAGGCCAGACATAGCACATGCAGTTAGCACCGTTAGTCGTTTCCTCTCAAATCCAGGAAGAGAGCATTGGAATGCAGTTAAGTGGATTATGAGGTATCTCCGGGGAACGTCTGATTTGAAATTATGTTTTGGAAGTGAGAAACCTTTATTGGTTGGCTACACAGATTCAGATATGGCTGGAGATGTTGATACTCGTAAGTCTACTTCGGGTTATTTGATAACTTTCTCAGGAGGAGCTGTAGCTTGGCAATCAAGATTACAGAAATGTGTTGCTCTTTCTACTACCGAGGCAGAGTACATTGCAGCAACGGAAGCTTGTAAAGAGTTGCTCCGGATGAAAAAGTTTGTGCGAGAGCTTGGCTTCAAGCAAGAAAAGTATGTGTTGTTCTGTGATAGTCAGAGTGCTATCCACCTTGGTAAGAATTCTACTTTTCACTCTAGATCAAAACATATTGATGTGAGATATCATTGGATTAGAGATGTTTTGAATTCTAAGTTGCTAGAGATTGAGAAAATTCATACCGACCATAATGGATCAGATATGTTGACAAAGGCTTTACCAAGAGAGAAGCTTGAGGTTTGTCGTTTGATCGCTGGTATGATGGATTCCTCTACATAGTCGTGAGGGGGAGATTTGTTGGGTTGAGTTTCCCTCTTATGTAGAGGATGGCCCATTACTTATAAGCACATTAAGAGTAAGGGGGTTTTAATTAACTTTCCTATTTATAGTTGAATTAGGGTTTTATCTCTTTAACCCTATAAGAATGAAACAAGGAGAGAAAGAGAGAGAAAGTGAGTTGCTGTCCGCCCAAAACAGAGAAGAGAAGAAAGCTGCGTGGTTTCAATCAAGGTGAGGAACGGAAGGTCATCCGTGGTCCGATTGAGCTGAAATTTGGACAGCAGATTCGTAACTGAGAGTTCTTCATTCTGAACGGTGCGATTGACGATTGGAGTCTTCTAGATCAGTCCGATAATCAACGTTTTCACCTATTCGGGTGAGATCTCTTTCAATCTTCATCTTGATATTTGGGTTGTTGATGGTGTATTCCTAGAACATGTTGTTCTAGATGTTTTAGATGATATATGCCAAGAATATTGTGTTCTTGAGGAATGATGTTATTGTAAGCCTCTAGTTCTAACTAGAGAAGACTCTTGTATTCCCATATTTTGGTGATAGTGAAGAGATTTGAGTGGACTTCGATCCCGTGGTTTTTACTCCTCACATTGGGGAGGTTTTCCACGTAAAAATTTCTTGTGTTATGCGTGTGGATTCTATTGTGCTTGGAATATTATTCTCTATTTGATTATTTTCTATTAGGTTCACTCAAGAGTGGAAAGAGTTTATCACTCCCTTTCCTATCAGAAAGATCTTATCATCTTTGTAGCTACTGGTATTTCTGGTACCCTCTTTTCACTGCTATTAGCTCTCGCATTCTGGCGGTGGTATATACCTTTTTTCAAGTCCAGGCGTCGCCGCTATAGGAGAAGGGCCTGAGAATATGAGACTGAGATAGAAGATGACAGGCTGATAGTTGTACACGCCTATAACTAGAATCTCATGAAGGGCTTTGTCCGATTGTAATTGGCAATCATGTGAGTCTGATTTAAATTTTTTTTTCTTTGCTGCTCGCTCTGTAAACCAATTTTCGTGGATTGCTTAGGAGGGTAATATTAAAATCTTGGAAAAAGATTCCTTTGACCACTGCGTCTATGCGCTAGGAGTTTAATTTAATTTTTATTTTTTATTTTTTTGGAGGAGGCATCGATATGCTAGGAGGGTAATATTAAAATCTTGGAAAAAGATTCCTGTCTGCGCCAGACACAAGAGGGATGAAATGACGGATCAGGTTATAGCGCACCCTGGATAAAACACCATGTACACATATCTCCATCCAAAGGCTAAGGGACAATTGATGCAAAATAAGGAAGCGCAGCAGAGCTATACTGAATTCCTTCTTCATTCTCCTTCTTCCTCCTTAGAACCTGTTTTTGAAAACTGAGCCCGCTAAAAACCTTAGCTTGCAAATCGATTTGGCGCCTTTGAACCCTTTGAAATCCAACCCATGAGTTCATATGAACTACATCCAAGGGCAAAACATATGACCTCCTCTACCCAAAACCCACCTTGTAAAGGAGGAAAACAAATAGATTTGGCTCCACTCATAAAAAATCGAAGAGAATGAAACTAGAGCAATAGTTGTAGGAACTGTTGGGTTTGGTGTCTTGTATTATGTGGAGTCTACACAGTTACTAGATTGTACTTATATTAGGGTTTGGGTCTACTACATGTACGAGGATAAATCGATAACTGTGTGGGGATTAGGGTTTCTGGATTTGCCTATATATTGTCTCTGTGTGAAAAAACCTAGGTAAAGCTGACAAAGAAGGAGGATTTGTCAGGTAGAGAATTTTATAAATTGTTCTTGAGAATAAAGAAAGTCGCTCTTTCTAGTGGACGTAGGCATCCCATGATGGGGTGTTGAATCACATTAAATCTTCTTGTTTGCACTCTTCTAATCCTAACAAGTGATATTAGAGCTAAAGTTCGATAGATCGGTCACTGATTTGAGAGAAAGATGGGGTCTGTGGAAGGTATGAAAAAGAAGATAAAAAAAAAAGAACAAAAAAAAAAAGAACCACGATCCACTTTTATAAATCTGTGAAGTTTGTTTTGTTCATTGAAACTGAGAAGAAAAACAAAAGATTGAGTTTTTGGTTTTTATTTTATTTTATTTTTTTTTTCTCAAATCTCTTTTTCATTAAAGGTAATCATTAGACAAAAAAAAAAACTAGTTCTTTCTGTTTTGTTGGCTTATGAGAAAAGTAGATAGGCCTTCTATTGGCAGGGAGATGCAGGGGGAAGAGGTTTTAGATTTGAAAACCAATCGGGGGGTCGATCTTGGGCATTTCCTAGGGTTTCCATAGAGGGCCCTAAGGTGTCATTATCTGCTTATGTTAGGGACGTTGTTAGAGCTTCTGGGATATGGGAGGACTATACTCAGGTTGTAGAAGGTGCTAGGTAAGATCCTGTTTAGAGGCTCGTGGTGGTTGATGGTAGAGGTATGCATGTGAGTAAGTGGTCCACATGCCACTAATCCATTTTAGATATCCCCTATTAGGAGAGTTATGAGCGTCGGATCTGAGGGACATGTGGCACCCAGATCACCGTCCATCCTTGATGGAAGGAGACGGTTGGTCTATAAATACTAATGGGTAGGGTCCTATGCACACTGATAGAAATTGAGAACTCCATCACGTTCTCTGTCTGGGAATACAGTTAGTGTAGAGAAATCCTTCCCCTCTCTCTTCTCTTTTGTTTGTGCAGAAGGACGTATCAGAGTGAATCTGAAGAGGACACATCGGTTGGACGGACACCGGCTGGAACAGATCCCTACACTACGGGTATGTCGAATCTTATTTCGCATAGACATACATATGGATTGTAGTTTTCCGGGGGATTTTAATCCTTTTCTCTCTCTATCTCTTCGGCCATTTGGAGGTGCTCTGGCGGTGACCGGCGTCTTCGCCTGATTCGATTAGGGAGTGCTGGATATTCCAGCATGTTCCTTGCCGCCACCGTTGCAAGTTCTGTGATCTAATAAGAGTGAAAGGAATGAAATCATAAGGATGGCATTAATTGTAAATTTAATAGAATTTTTGGTTAGATCTAAAAGAAATTAGGTTTTAAGTGATCTCGGTTCAAGGAAGTGAACCGGATATAGAAAACCTGGTTATGGGGTTGAACCGAACCGGACCAAACCCGTGACCTGAATTGAATTTTTTTTTGGTGAACCGGTTTCGGTTTGATTTTGGTTTGACCCAGAACTTTCTTTCAAACCAAATGTTTCTGTTATGGAGATGGTGACGTTTAATAATTTTGGATTATCTTTATTATATATCACCATAGTATAGTTATGAACCGAACGTCACTGTATATGTGACTGCACTTTTGATGACAGTTTGTTCTGAACGTCACTAAAAGATCAAGAACAGTGACTGTATTTGTTATGACAGTGTGTTCTGAACGTCGCTAAAATACAGTTTCCTTTAGTGACATTTACGGACAGAACGTCACTGTATCTATAAACATAACAGGATGTATTAAACACTGTTTTAGTGACATTTAAAGACAGAACGCCACTGTATATCGACATACATAACAGAATGATTTATCTTACTGTTTAGTGACATTACAGAATAAACGCCACTAAATATTTGAATACAGTGAGGTTGTTTTGAGTCACTTTTTAGTGACAATAACAAACGCCATTAAAAGTCAGTGTTAAATAAAAGAATATGCCATTAGGAACTCTTTTAAGATTATTAGGCTTATATTAACACTTATGGATGTTTGTTTAAAGGATGCCATAAATGATTAAAATGCCCTTATAATAAAGTTGTGTTAAAAATCAAGAAAACCATTAGGTTTATATTTTAACACATATAAGTGTGTTTCTCAGGATGTCATAGATGACAAATATGCCCTTATAATCAAGTTTTGTGTTAAAATCAAGGAAATAATTAGTTTTATATTTTAACACATATAAGTGCCTATTTAAGGATGTCATAAGAGATTGAAATACCCTTCTAGTGGTAGGCATCAGAAAATTGCATCTTTTACATTGAGACTGGATATCATCCCCACAGGGAAATATTCTTTTCTTATGTGAGAAGATGGAATAAGGTAGAATGTGAAACTACAAGACAGTGGGAGCCTTTTTCTGCCTACAGGTGTAGAACAACCTTCTGAATTGTAGTGTAGCATTCTAGTCTTATTAATACAGACCTTGACAGATATAGACTATAATCTTATCCCAAAGGTAATTTTGTAGGATACATCTGTCTGTCACTTAAGTTTGATGTCAATCAACTTAGTGTAAAGTTTCACATACTAAAATTGATTATAAGTTTAGCCTACAGGTAGATTATAATTAATTTTAGTGTGTTACTGATTATTGACGTAGGTTAATATCAGTATAAAGTTGTACGCCAATAAATCTAAACTTCCTTATTGTTGTTTGCAGTTTATAACTAGATTTGTCTCCCAATGCTTACTAGGGAAAATTATTCAGATTGGAAATAGAAGATTTATTTAACCTTAGAGTGCATAGATTTGGATATGGCGCTCCGTATAGAAGAGCCCGCTGCTCTTACGGATTCTAGTACGCTAGTCTAAATTGCTCATTATGATAAGTGGGAGCGGTCTAACCACTTGAGCCTAATGCTTGTCATGAACAATATCTATAAGAGCATTAAAGGATCAATTCCTGATGTAAGAAGATCATTGACTACATAAAGGCAATTGATGCTCAGTTTGTGAGTTCAAACAAGATGTTAGTAAGCACTCTAATGGAAAAATCATACTCATTAAGTAACAATGGTAAGGATGATGTGTGTAACTACATCATGCACATGAGGGACATCTCAGCTCAGAGAATTTTGGTTTGTTATGAATCAAATTTAGTTGATTCTCATTCAAATAACTGGTGGATTGATTCTAGATCATCAATCCATGTGGCCAATACCATGCAAGGCCTTCTGCAGACAATACTTCTGAAAGAAACTGAGAGACATATCCATTCAGGAAATCGGATGAAATCTCAAGTGGAAGCTATAGGTGTCTATAGATTGATATTGCAATCCGGATATGTTTTGGATTTAAGAGAAACCATTTATGTTCCATCTTTTGCAAAGAATCTGATTTCTGTTTCTAGATTAACACCTTTGGGTTATGTGTTTAATTTTTCTAGTATAGAAATAAGGATTTAAAAAAAATGATGTATTCATCGGTTCAGGTTCTTTAGTTGATGGTTTATTTCTCTTAAATCTAGATCCAACATATGAAAGTAGTTTACTCTCTGTAAATAACATTGGCATAAAGACAATGAATGTGAATGAGAAATCCTCTCAGTTGTGGCATCTTAAATTAGGTCACATATCTAATGACAGAATTAAAAGATTAGTGAATGATGGAATCCTTGAAACTCTTGATTTCACTGATCTAAGGTTATGTGTGGACTGCATCAAGGGAAAGCAGACTAACAGAACCAAGAAAGGTGCCAGAAGGTCAATTGAACTACTAGAAATCATACATACAAATATCATACATTCAGGAAATCGGATGAAATCTCAAGTGGAAGCTATAGGTGTCTATAGATTGATATTACAATCCGGATATGTGTTGGATTTAGGAGAAACCATTTATGTTCCATCTTTTGCAAAGAATCTGATTTCTGTTTCTAGATTAACACATTTGGGTTATGTGTTTAATTTTTCTAGTACAGAAATAAGGATTTAAAAAAAAATGATGTATTCATCGGTTCAGGTTCTTTAGTTGATGGTTTATTTCTCTTAAGTCTAGATCCAACATATGAAAGTAGTTTACTCTCTTTAAATAATATTGGCATAAAGACAATGAATGTGAATGAGAAATCCTCTCAGTTGTGGCATCTTAAATTAGGTCACATATCTAGTGACAGAATTAAAAGATTAGTGAATGATAGAATCCTTGAAACTCTTGATTTCACTGATCTAGGGTTATGTGTGGACTGCATCAAGGGAAAACAGACTAACAGAACCAAGAAAGGTGCCAGAAGGTCAATTAAACTACTAGAAATCATACATACAGATATTTGTGGCCCATTTTCCACTCCCTGTCTGAATGGTCAGAGATACTTTATCTCCTTCATTGATGACCATTTTAGATTCATGTATCTCTATATTTTAGTTCATAAAGATGAGGCATTAGAAGCCTTTAAGAACTTCAAGACAGAAGTAGAGAAACAGACTAGAAAAGTGATCAAGATCATGAGATCAGATAGAGGAGGGGAATACTATGGTAGAACCACAAAATATGATCAAAGACCTGGCCCATTTGCACGGTATCTTCAAGAGCAAGGTATTGTACCACAATATACCATGCTTGGATCTCCAGATCAAAATGGTGTTGCTGAAAGAAGGAACCGTACATTTATCGATATGGTCAGGAGTATGATTAGTAACTCTAATCTACTTCTGAAATTGTGGAGTGAAGCTCTTAAAATAGCAGTATATATCTTGAACAGGGTACCATCCAAGTCGGTTCCTAAAACTCCTTTTGAGTTGTAGAATGGATGGAAACTTAGTTTTGAAGCATACTCGTATATGGGGCTGTCAAGCCAAAATAAGATTTTATAATCCACTTCTTCAGAAGTTGGACCTTAGAACAGTCAGTGGATATTTCATTGGCTATTCTGAAAGATCAAAGGGTTATAAGTTTTATTTTCCCTCATATAGTCTTACCATTGTAGAGACTAAAGTTCCCAAGTTTCTAGAGGATGATGACAACAGTGGGAGTATATAGAGTCGAAACATTGAGTCCAAAGAACAAGATGTATCGACAATTCCTTCTACATCTGGTGGTCAGGGATTTATCCCTTTACCAGTGGTACCTGTGGTTCATGAACAACACTACCTGTTTATGATGAATTACCACATTAGGATACACCACATCAGGAACTAGTTGTCGTTTGAACCTGTTCTGAACCACAAGTTTTAAGGAGATCCTCGAGAGAGAGAAAATCGGCAATTCCTTCAGATTATGAAGTGTATATCCAAAACTGTGAAACTAATATTGGAATAAAAGATGATCCGATTATTTTCACAGGCTATGGGTTGTATAGATACCATTTTATGGCATAATGTCATGAAGGATGTAATGGAATCTATGTCAAAGAATCTAGTATGGGAACTTGTAGAATTGCCTAAGGACACCTTTACTGTAGGGTGTAAATGGGTTTTCAAAACTAAAAGGGACCCACATAGCAATATTGAAAGATACAAGGTTCGACTTGTGACAAAAGGTTATAATCAGAAGGCTAACATTGATTATAAAGAAACATTTTCGTCCGTGTCTAGAAAAGATTCTTTGGGGATCATTATGGCACTGGTGGCTCACTATGATCTTGAGCTGCACCAGATGGATGTCAATATGGCATTTTTGAATGGTGATCTGATTGAGGAGGTATACATGGATCAACTTGAAGGTTTTTACTTCGGATAAATGTGATCATCTAGTATGCAAGCTTAAGAGATCCATATATGGATTGAAACAAGCTTCCCGATAGTGGTATTTGAAATTTGATAGCACGATTACTTCCTATGGTTTTGTGGAGAATCGAGCTGATCAATACATTTACATAAAGATCAAGGGAACTAGTTTCACCATACTAGTGTTATATGTGGATGGCATTCTTATAGCTAGCAATGATCTAGGGATGCTACATGAGACTAAATATTTCTTGACCCAAAACTTTGACATAAATGATATGGGTGAAGCCTCCAATGTCTTAGGCATAGAGATTCACATGGACAGGTTTCTTAAGACCTTAGGACTGTCCTAGAAAGGTTATATTAACAAAGTTTTGGAACGGTTCAAGATGAAGCAATCATCAAGTGTAGCACCTCTTGTTAAAGGTTACAGAATTAGTCTGGAGCAATTCTTGAAGACCAATCTGAAATAGCAGACAATGCAAAATATCCCTTATGCATCAGTAGTAAGCAATTTGATGTATGTTCAGGTCTGTACCTGGCATCTCATATTCAGTGGGAGTATTAGGTAGGTTTCGAAAGAACCTTGGTTTGTCACATTGGACAATAACAAAGAAAGTACTGAGGTACCTACAGGGCATCAAGGATCACATGCTCATATATAGACATGTTGATGTTTTGAAGCTAATCAGTTACTCAGATTCAGATTTTGCTAAATGTGGAGATACAAAGAAGTACACTTCTGGCTTCATTTTTGTTTGTTAGAGGAATAGTGTCTTGGGGCAGCGTAAAGCAACCTAAGACAACTTCTTCTATTATTGAAGCGGAAGTGGTGGCGTGCTATAAAATAATTTCTCAAGCATTATGGTTGAGGTAGTTTATCATAGTTTTGAGGTCATAAGTTTTATTGAAAGACCTATAAGGATCTACTGTGATAATACTGCAGCAGTACGTCTCTCTAACAACACATGCTCAGTGAGTCGCTGCGGACACATTGAGATAAAGTATTTTGTTGTTGAAGAATACATTCGAGTTCGTTGCGTTCAAATAGAACATATTGATACTAATGATATAATAGTTGATCCTTTCACTAAAGGGCTTCCGCCCAAGGTGTATGTAGTTCACGTGGATCATAAGGGACTATGTAAATCATTAAGTTTTTTGAATGTTTTATTTATGATATTGCAATATAAAATTTTGACGACTCGAAATAAAGTTATTTTCTATCATTTATTTTGTTGTATACATAAAGTTTTGTAATGACAGATGCCTATAAAGTTTTCTAGGTAATAAAGTTTGACCCTTGAATCGATTATTGAATTGATTCTATAAAGTAGGGTAGTCACAATTGAGGTTTATCGTAAAATAAATAATCTATTGTAATACATGGAAGGGAGTGTTTCCATTGTACTTCAATACTGGGACATGTACCGCCATGATTCATGGGTTGGGAGTTTTATGATGAACATAAAGAACAAGTCCATAAGGAAAGATCCGAAAGTTAATGTATAACCATACATCAGGTTATAACTCTAAAATGGCTTGCCAAGTGGCAATATGAGCCAAGTGGGAGAATGTGAGTAAGTGGCCCACATGCCACTAATCCATTTTAGGTATCCCCTATTAGGAGAGTTATGAGCGTCGGATCTGAGGGACATGTGGCACCCAAATCACCGTCCATCCTTAATGGAAGGAGACGGTTGGTCTATAAATACTAATGGGTAGGGTCCTGTGCACACTGATAGAAATTGAGAACTCCATCACGTTCTCTGTCTGGGAATACAGTTAGTGCAGAGAAATCCTTCCCCTCTCTCTTCTCTTTTGTTTGTGCAGAAGGACGTATCAGAGTGAATTTGAAGAGGACACATCGGTTGGACGGACACCGGCTGGAACAGATCCCTACACTACGGGTATGTCGAATCTTATTTCGCATAGACATACATATGGATTGTAGTTTTTCTTACAATGCAACCATCTAGAAGGTTAGGCGGTAGACCTCCAAGGAAACAGGGAAGGCCTATTCGTCGATTCACGATCCAGATGATTGGGAAAGGACTCCGATGGGTTTGAGAAACCTGGTATAAAAAAGAAGCAATGATGTTGAACAGACAGGAATCTCGATGAGCTTTTCTGTTCAGGTAGAGAACAGTGGAGTTGATTCTTTGGCGATGGCAGGATCAGGTGCTATTGCCTTGGAGGCTCATGGAGTGCTGTCGGTGATTGTTTGGAAGGATGGATCTGGTCGGATAGGGGAGATTTTCCCTGGGATCTGATGGTGGGATTGAATCCCGGCACAATGCACATAATGGTCAGTTTATGCCGTACCACGGGGTAAACAAGGACTAATGGGCTGGGATAAGGAATCGGATCTCTAGGTCTGCATTGGAGGTGTGATGAACTTGATATGACACTGAGAGGGGGGAGGGTGAATCAGTGTCTGAAAATTCTCCTTAATTATTTACTACTGTCCAGAGCTGATGGAGACCTAACTTTTTACACACACACAAGCGCATGCAAATCTATCTCGCCACTGAGTCACCACTCAGTGGCCAGGTCTACCAGATTTGCACACCCATCCTGCAAGTCATTCCACGTATTCCAAAATATATAGGAAAATAAAGACAGTCCACAACACAGGATATACGTGGTTCACCAACACAGTGTGTGATGGCTAGTCCATGGAGTAATGCCCAATGGGCTCCGTATTTACTCAACACTCAACTTTTAGTTTCTAACAAGATAAGAATATTAACCCTAGGTTTTCCCAGCATAAAACTAAGAGGGCACACCAACGCTAAGATTCAGGCTTAACAGCCAGTGTCCAGCACCCACTGAACACACCACACTTAATCCGCACCCACAAGAAGCAATAACAATTTTTTTAGGCTTATAAATTTGCCTTACAATTTTTCCCCACTAGCTAGGTATTCAATAATTTTCACCTACGCTAGCATACAATATATTGAAATCATAAATAGATAAGGGACTTGAAAAATCTCACAAAGAATGCTTTCGAATGGCCAACAATATCTCTGAAGTTTCACACTGCTCTCAGGTACTCTTCAACAGCCTTCAATGTTGATAGAGATCGATTTACAGAGCACACCTTGCTCACAGGCTTCCAATCTCTTCCACACAACCCATAATCACCATGAATGTAAACATAAATGCTCTACTGACCTCTCATAGGGATTTAATACTCCATTGATGCACAGAGAAGAGGTAGTTGGTGATAGATCACTCCCACACGGCACACAACCTTAGAAATCCTTCTCTCTGCCTTCAAAATGTTCTTTTCAATTTTTCCCTTCCTTTTTTTTGACTCCCAATGGCACCCAATGTATAGAGCATCTGAAAATATGGAAACTGCAACTTGAACGGACTGATTTGGAGCTCGGATGAAGAAGTTATGGTAGTTTGAAGTTCGGCCAACTAAAACATTCAAAATGGAATCTTTCCTTTCATAATCGCGCACCCGCGCCGCACCGTAGACGCGCCACGCCGATGCATTGTCGAGATCGCATTGGCGGAGATGGGATCTTCTCTATTGACCATCGGATTTCCTTAAAAAGGTGGGATCAACAGATGGCCGTCAGATCCACACAAATCGCCTCTTCGAACATCGTAGTTGCACACGCCCATTCGATCTGCATCTGCTCGGTTGCACACCGTAAGCGCGCCTTACCAAATCAAAGGTGGACCTCCATAAACCGCGGCCCATTACATTAAATTGCCTCCGTCCAACCAGAACGCTCGCGGGAGAATCTGACACGTCCGACCCATATACACCTGATCCCGCAATTTTGAGAACCATCCGATGAGAATCTAGACTTCAGGACTTGACCTGAGCCGCTTCTTTTGAATCTTTATCTTTTAGATTACCCAAAAAGCCCCTATTCTTCCTTGAAAAAGACCTCTGTAACCGAGGATTTGTTTGACAAACCCTATAGACGAAATCTTATCGAGAGAACTTTTCTCTAACCAACTTGACTCTCTCTCTCACTAAAAATAAAATCAAAAAAGTGGTGGGTGCTTGTGGGGGCAGTGAGCCTGCGGGCTAGCTGTTGCTGGTGCGTGGCACTACCTTACGGCTGGCCATGTAACTGGTTGGCCATATGGGGCTGGCTGGTCATGTGGGGCAGCCACTGTGGTGCCACGGCCTCGGCCAGGCTAGCTGCCATGGTGGCATGCCACCTTGGCACAGTGGGTCCCACCCATATTTTTCTCTCTCTACATCCTCTGTCTTTTTCTCTCTCCTCCTTCTCTCTCTACATCTTTCTTTATTTCATTCTTCAAGATGCCGCAACACTTCCTCATTATTAGAAACTCAGCCACATCATCAGAGAAGCTGTGCCACATCACCAGTGGGGTCTACAAACACTCTCTCTCATCAAACTTGATGTAGAATGCCATTTAACTCACTGCAAACTATCTGAAACACACTATAAGAGATGTATAACACTGTAGAATAAAAAATACAAGGTTGCTCCATCTTTGTCACTGCACTGACACTCTCTCTCCTACACTGCCATTCTCTCTCCTAATTTCTTTGACTGTATGCTCACAAACACTGTCACATTAGCCAAGTTACCAAAAATGACAACATAAAGTCCAACAAGGTGCAGAGTTGAGAGGCTCAGGTTCCAGGTGCAACTAGAGTAGTAGGAAGATTGTGAGTGACGGTAATTTTTTCAATGATGCTGCAACAGTGGGAGAGATAGAGTCACATCACTTTGTATAACGGTGAGTTGTACGGGACACCCGGATGGGGTGTGGGCTATGCCGGTTTAGGTGTAGCGGTTTAGCAAAGATAGATTTACAAAATCAATATCAACGGGTTTTTCTTCAAGGTGGCTTGTAGAATCCAAGCCAGGTAAAGATTTATTGGGTTTGGTGTCTTGTATTCTGTGGGATCTACACGGTTACAGGGTTGTATTTGTATTAGGGTTTGGGTCTACTACATGTACGAGGATAAATCGATAACTGTGTGGGGATTAGGGTTTCTAGGTTTGCCTATATATTGTCTTTGTGTGGGAAAACCTAGGTAAGGATGACAAAGGAGGAGGCTCTGTCAGGTAAAGAATTTTGTAGACTATTTTTAGGAATAAAGGAAGTTGCCTCTAGTGGACGTAGGCATCCCACGATGGGGTATTGAACCACATTAGATCTTCTTGTTTGCACTTTCCCAATCCTAACATGAACTGCATCATCTGACAGTAAGCTAGGAATTTGAAGGGGAGAACGAAATGCCTAATGAAAGCGAGAAGCTTATTGCGTTCCTTTTCCTGGAAGCCAAGGCTGCCCCCTCTTCGTCGTCTCCTCTCCCCCAATTTCCCTCGTCTCTCTCTCGTCTCTCTCTCTCTCTCTCAGGATGTACATGTGTGCGCATGTTTGTATGCACACTAATTAGATTTTGAAAGAAATTGAGGTCACTTGTTTGAGGAAGAGAGCAGGTTACAGGGGATCAAAGCCCCAGAGAGACTGGCCTTGATTGGGTTTCCAGAAATGATGACGTTCGTAGCTTGCCCATCTACGTTGGAGGCCTCTCCCTTTTAGCTATTCTCTTCAACCTTGCTGCTTCAGGTATCGCCCCTGTTGCGGACACTGGCAGGTTAACCTTTAGATCAAATGGAATATTTTGATCATCATACAACTCAAAACTGCTCTCCACTTGAGCTACCCATCTCTAATGCTTTGTTCAACATCCTCTTAACTAAACCAAGATGGTGAAAATTGTTGCTATGTAAATAATATGGAAATAAGGAAAGTTTCAGGGAACCAAATCTAAGGAAGGAGGAGGAGAATGAAATGTCTCCGACTCTGGTTTCAAATTGATTTCAGAGAACATTAATCTCACTTCCCTTGCAACATGAAGAGAGGATTGGTGTAATTTTAGAAAGAGGTTTTATGGAGGAGGAACAAAGACAATGCAGAAGGCTTTCAATTTTGATTAGAGAGGAATGAAACCGATTTCACAAGTTGGGTTTGCAGGAGACCTTCATATGATTCTGTGTAGCTCAGGTGTGCTTTCTTATTCTGAATCAATTGATCCACTAATAGAGATATGTGTACGTTCATCCAGGGTGTGCTACAACCTTAGTGCTACAGTCGATCCCGGTCTGTGAAATGGCCACTCCCTCTTTAGTTTGATGCCTATGTGTTCCAAAATTGGTCTCTTTACGGGTGCAAGAGCCACATAGTCAAACAAAAAAACCCTTTCCCTAGAAACTTATACAATGGAGAAGAAAATAGGAGTAAAAGATAGACAAGTAGCAGATCAATTAGAGGAAAAAGAAAAGGGGCCAGATATAAACAAAGAGAGACCAGATATAAACAAAGAGAGAGTTATAGCCAGAAATACACATTGCTTCCCAAAACAAATTATGTTCCTACACTGGCATTCTCCAACCTTCCTTCTACCTACCTCCACCTACACACCTGCTATTACCGCTGGTGTCCTAGTCATCAAGATGGGGCAACTCCCATCACTCCTTTCACCAACATGACCCATCTCCTCATGCCCACTGAAGCCCAATCATCACTAAGACCTCTCTCTCTCTCTCTCTCTCTCTCTCTCTCTCTCTCTGGTTTCCAGAGATTGCATGCTTTGTCGGAGAAGTTAGAATCTTAAAAGAACACCGCCACCATAGGAAGGGGATTTATTTTAAGTACTTGAAACCAATTATTAATCGGTTCTACTATGATTTTTGTCCATTATATCTCAAATTGAACTCAATCAAACCCATTAAACCAAAACTAAACTAATTTACATCCTATTGCTAGCAATTTGCCTTGTAGTATCATATAGTTCATTATGTGATAATATATAGGGTTGCCCAAGTAGAAAAACTTGTCTAGAAAAGTTTTTGTATTTTTTTGGGAAATTCTTATTGTAACAAGCCTTTGCTACAATAAGATTTATAACAATGGTCTAGCCACATTTGCATTGGTCCTTAAATGAAATACCAAAAGTATCCCCTATATGGAATTACCAATGATGATTCCCTTTATGTCTACTCAGGACAGTTTTTTTTTTTTTGTCAAATCGACTTATTATCATCTTTCTAATAAACTGGATGAGGAAGAAGTTCATTATCCCAAGTTATCCAATAAAAACTGGATCCAACATAGGTATGGAAAAATGTATCTGGTCTTGCAAATCTCTCCCCAAAATCCACTCAATCTTGTGGCGTGCTTGTGCTTAAGGTTTAGCCACCAGTGAAGGTCTGAACCATCGTTAAATTCCCTTGACCCAGCTTGCCGTAGATGTGGAAACCAGAATGAGACTATTGATCATATTTTCCTTACATGACCCTTTGCTCAAGCTATCTGGTTTAGATCGTCCATCTCTTATGTTGTTCTTGATGATCCGAACTTCAAAGTATCCCAAAGGCTTCAAAAGTTGGACCGATAGTTTTCAAGACTCAAATTCTAAGGCTCATGATGAGTTGGGATTATCCTCTTTCATCTGTTGGTTCCTTTAAAAAGTCAGAATGGCCTCACTTTTAATTCCAAAAGTTGGTCTCCTTTAGAAGTAGCTCAGAAGGTGGATTAGTTTACATAGAATTTGTCCAGGCTTCAAACTCCACTCCTCAATCTCTGAGTCTGCAAATTCAAGAATCTGATGATAGGACGGAATGGTATCCCCCTCTTGATGGTTTCATCAAGATTAACTCTAATGCAGCCGTTCTTCATGATGCTTCCTTTGGAGGTATTGGCTTAATTTATGTTCTAGAACCACCAAGCGAACTCAGTTCGAGCCATGTCTGATCTTTTGAGATTCAACTCAGCAAAAATGGGTGAAACTCCGATGATCAAATTAGCCTTAAAAGTTGCGATTATAGAAGGTTTCATAGAACTTCAGATTGAATCTGATTGCAAATAAGTTATTAGATGCATAGTGAATCCTAAACTTCCATGTAACATTGACGATCAGCCTATCATTTATGACATTGTTTATCTTGCAACATTCTGTGAGGACTATAGTTTTAATTTTATTCCAAGGGGAGCTGATAAGATTACTCACTTCGTTGCTCAAAGATCCTTGTCATCGACGGGGATGATCAATTAGCCTTTATCCACTCATTGGTGAAATGATCTTTGTATCATTGATGCGTAGACTTGTTCTCATACTTTTGAGTAATAAAATTTCCTTCCCCCCCCCACCACCAAAAAATAAAAAAAAATTTACACTCATGACTCATGATTGTTACAATTCTAACCAAAATTTTTTTTTTTTTGCATTAAATATAACGACTCTTGTTACTAAAGAACGACCTTTTTATTCTAAGATGAAAAAAAATTATGATTAAAAAAAAAAGAAAAGAAAAAAAGAAACATCTATTAAGAATTTTCCATCTTCTTGTTTTTTTCATTAAAAAAATAAGGGTAATTTACACCAGAGGTATCCAACGTTCTGAGAAATCATACCAAAGGTACCCGTTTCAAAAATCATACTAGAGGTAACTCTTTTCATATTTCCAACATTAACCCTATTAACGTTGACATCCTCTAGTTAACCATTAGATTTACCTCAAATTTTCAGGGATTGGTCGTTTCTTTTTTATCTACCCTTATTTGGTGCCTGATCGTTGGTACACCCACCGGAAAAACAGTAAGTTGGGGTGCGAAGTTTTCACCGGAGGAGTGTACCATAGTCGAGATTTATGACTTGGTGCTGAGCACCCGCCGGTGAGAAAGGGTCACAGGAGAGGACAGGGGCAGGAGAGGGGGTGGGCAATTGAGACAGTGATGAGCACATGGGAATCCAAGTGGTGACTCGTTGCGGCAATGGGATGGTGAGAGAGTGAACCAAAGGGGACCAAGAAAGTTATGTTAA
Source organism: Protea cynaroides (assembly GCA_028583415.1). NCBI lineage: Eukaryota > Viridiplantae > Streptophyta > Magnoliopsida > Proteales > Proteaceae > Protea > Protea cynaroides. The sequence goes on from CM053274.1 coordinate 62,724,757, forward strand.
ACAGGGGTAAATTTAGAAGTACAAAAATAAAAGGTACCTTTGGTATAATTTCTCAAAACGTCAGGTACCTCTGGTACCATTTTTGAAACGTAAGGTACCTCTGGTATAATTTCTCAAAACGTTAGGTACCTTTGATGTAATTTACCCAAAAAATAAAAAAGAAAAAATTATTTGAATGAGAAAAGGAGGCTACTCGACAACCCCTCCCTCTTTCTATTGACCTCCTTAATTTAAGAATTATCTTGCATCCTTCTCATTGGTGGGCTCCCCACCTTGCCAGTGTCAAGAACCCTCTCCCCTTAAAAAAAGGGAAAATTCCACCCACACCCCCATTAGTTTGGCTTAATAAAACATGTCCACCTTTTTTTTTTGATAATTACACTCACATCCCTTGGCAACACTCAAACATTAATTAAACTCACATAATAGTTAAAAAGTCCATTTTACCCTCAACATCATTCCCTTTGATTTTGGAATTTTCCCTATTTATTTTTGCAAAAGAACTTTGACTACGTCTCTCTTCTCCGACGACGTCTTCGATGGTCATCGAAATGTAATTTAAGTCTATAATCCTAATTTCTTCTCCATAAATCTAACAGAATCAAACAAGAATAATAGAAATCAAGTTCCAAACTGTCATCCAAGTCACTAATTTCATATCTCAAAGAGTAAGTAGATACCAGCTCTTCCTCTTCCTTTCTCTTCTTCTCAATCTTCAAAAGCATACTCCACAGCTTCTCAAGAGAAAATCATCCTCCCAACAGAGAAAAAAAAATACAAAACTAGAACAAAAAAATAAAAATAAAACATTATCCACTGCATAAAACAACAAAATTCACTGTTCCCAGTTTCCCCAAGCTTGATTCCACGAAACATGTTGATCACAGGTTGACACTAAGAGGGGGATGAATCAGTGCCATCAAAAATTGTTCACAGATATTTCCTTTGAAGACACACACTGCCTTGAGTTGATGCTTCACTCACTAACCACAATCACATAGCCGCTGAAACCCAATCACACACACAGAGTCGTATGCACAACCACCTCGCTACCACAGAGTGGCCAGGTCTACCATGTTGTGCACACCCATCCTGTAGATCATTCCACACACTTCACAATATATAGAATAAACATATTTACATAGCATCCACAACACAGAGGTATACGTGGTTCACCACCATAGTATGTGATGGCTAGTCCACGAAGTAATGCCCTACGGGCTCCGTATATACTCAATACACTTCTTTTAGCTATCTACACAACAGGGAGTATATACACCAAATTTACCCAGCATAAAACTAGGAAGTCACACATGTGCCAGGAATTCAGGTATCAAGTACCAGTGTTCAGCACACGCTACACACCACCTTTAACCCGCACCCACGGGAAGCAAACAGTATCAGTTACAGGCTTATAAATGTCTTACAATTTTTTCCCTACTAGTTAGGTATTCAACATAATCACCTACACTAGCATATATATAAATGGAAGCAATGTAAACATATAAGGCATAGAAATGCTTACAACCATCGCTTCCAAAAATTTGGAGATGTCTCTGGCACTCCACACAACTCACTGAATTCTTCAACTAAACTCAATACATCAAAAACCTTGACATTTCAAGTAATGACAGTCACAATGATGCTCCCTTGCCTTTTTCGCTTTTCTTCTCCACAATCAAGCTCACACCTCTCTCATTGATAGCTAATACTCATTCAAGCCTTCATTGAAACATAATATGCCTTCAAGAAACATTTCTTCACCTCAACATGGACTTTCATCTCTTCATAAGCTCACTCAAACTCTCATAGCTCCTTTTTAATGGCAGACCAACACTCAATGCCTTCAATGCATAAAAAACATACAAAATCCCATTATAGCTCTCATTGAGGCATCAAACAATAACCATTTCTCACTAAACCTCATTCAGACTCTTCATTACAGATTGATGGTAACCCATTGAACTTATGGAAGATTGGTGATGAAAATCAAAGCCTTAAACACACACCATACCTTCCAAAGAGGGTTTCCCTAAAAACCCAAGCCTCTTCCTCTTCTCTGCATCACTTTAGCTCCATCAATGGCTCACCACCTTTCTAATCCTTCAATACTACTCAACAGAGTCCTAAACAGGCCATTGGAGGTAGTTAGAAAGAATCAAAACCTTAAAACACTAACCTACTACCACATTCAAAGTATTTTGCCCAAAAACCAGAGCCCTTTTTCTATTCTTCGTCACAAAATCATGCTCTAAGTGTAGAGCATTCAAAAACAAAGAGAATGCAAGTTGAACCATTGGATTTGGACGTAAGATGAGTAAGATATAACCAAAATACGATCGGCCAATAAGATTATTCCAAAAGGAATCTTTCTAGACCATATAGTGCACCGCCACAACACCATATCAGTTCTAGTGCTGACACGTCTGAAGCATTGTCGATATCTAATTGGCTGCTTTGAGAATCTCCTGCATCGACCATTTGATCAACTCATGAAGAGCGGGATTCGAATCTAGCTGTCCGATCATTCACATCACGTCAGTTGAAGGTTGGAGTAAGAAGTGGCCTTACGATATGGATCTTTCCACCGCTGCACCGTACTTGTGCACTGCGGAATAATGACCTCTACTCCATATGTCGAGGCACATGATATTAAGTTGCATTCAACCATTGCGGGTGCTCGCGATGGAATCTCGACACAACGAATGATACACACCTGATCCCGCCATTTTATGGTTCGTCGAACATGCATCTAACTGGCGTGGCCTCATCCTACCCGATACTATCGAATTTTCTCCTTATAATTTGTTCAAAATACCCCTCTAAAATTTAAAAATCTCCTCTGTAAAGCAATGAGCTCACTCTCTCTCCTAAAATTGTGTCAAGCACCTGGTGTGCGAGCTGCGGGGGTGGGGTGATGCACCATGCCATGGCGCCGCTGAGGCTTGCGAGCCCGTTGCTTGCGACATGGCTTGCTGGTCAGCTGATAGGTATGTAATTTTTATATTTTTATTCTCTTTGCACTATGCTTTTTAATGTGTTTTATGTCTTATTGAACTGAATATGATGAATTTTATTAATTTCACATATTTTAGAGACATTGTGAATTAATTGTTAAAAGATAAGAAAATTCCACCATCCTTAATATTGACGTTCTGAGTTTAATGCAGGTTTTTGACGTGAAAAAAGTTTTAGAGTTGAAAAGTTGTCTTCAATAAAGTTGTAGAGGACATTTCAACCTTTTCGGAATAATATTATGGAAAGAAATCTGAATTCGTTTGGGTCAAACGTGGCTTCAAAGTCTAACATGAAAATCTAACCGAATTCAAATTGGAGTAGCCCTCTGATCAGATTAAAGCATTCAACGGTGGATGTAAATTTCATAAAGAATCTCCTAATCAAGTTAGGAAACCTAAACCTACAATAGAAGACTCCAAAGAAGATAATAAGACTCTATAATTTCAGAATTCTAAATATAAAAGGACTCCTACACAAAAAAGGAATCTTACACAAAGAAGGAGTTATAAGTTAGAAAGGATTGTCATGTTTTATATATAGAGCATTAGTGTTAAGATAAAATCTCTCTCTCTCTCTCTCTCTCTCTCTCTCTTTTGCTAGAAATTTTTCTATCTCTGAAAGGATTGTAATGTCTAGCTAATCTTCTCATTCAGTTCAAGAGGATTTTGAAGCCCAAACTCATGTCAATGGTGTAATCTCTTTTCAGTAACGTTGTTCTTCTTCTCTCTTTTATTAGAATTGCTTATGTTATTCTTTTCTCTTTAATTATGATATTTGTCTGAATAATTCAGTAATGGCCTGTTGAATTAGTTAGATTAATATTAATTGCTAGATCTAGAATCTATGATACATAATCGTCCTGATTCTAATCACAAGTAGCAAACAGTGATAGATGATTATGTCTAAGTTTTTGTCTCATCATTGTGAATAATATAACCTATGTTAATGTGATTGATGCTTAGATTGATCTATTTTTCACCCTCTTAATGCTATCATTAAATTAAACATTGAGAGCTTATTCAGTATTGTTCAATGGTTAGATCTCTCTAAAGAGCTTGTTTTAGTAGAGATACTTAAGGAAAAACTCAGGTAACAAAGCTTATTGTTATCTAGGATCTTTAATTCTAATTAGAAGGAAGAGATTAACGTTGCGATTAATTTTACTCATTGTTGTGTGGGTGGATATTGAACCAAGAACTGAATATTCTCATCTAATTATCTTCCTATTTAAATTCTGTTTGTTTACTTTCAATTTGATTCAAACAACCAAAACCCCCCCTTTGTTATTGTGTTTAATTAACATTAATTAATATATTTAGTTTGAGTAGAATATAAATTTTAATCAATTCATTCTCTGTGGGATCGACCTTTGCTTATTCTATTTACATTTTATTAATCAGATTAGCAAAGAAATATTTAATTAAATTGGTGCATTCGACACACTACCAAATTTTGGCGCCGTTGTCGGGGAGTGAATTTTGATTAGTTTTTATATCTCTCTTTTAATTTTTCTTTTTCGGATTAGTTTTTTTTATTTATTTATTTTAACTTTTTTATTTAATTTAATTTTTATTCATTTATTTTCTTTTTATTAAGTTTTTTCAGTTAATTATCTTAGTTAATTGTGTGAGTTTATGATTCTGATGCGATGCACTCAAAAAGGATATCTGAATTTTGATACAAAACTTGAACGTACTGTGCATCGGTTATGAAAAGAAGCTAGGTAGATTACGACAAAAAGAGAATCAATCCCTCTCACAGGATATATTTTTGAAAGTTCTTCGAGTGACTTTGAACTAGAAGAAATCATGGCTGAGAATGACAGGACATTAAAGGAGTTGGCTACTCTTGATTTTACTAACAACCTTTGTGCATTCAATACCCTACTTTGGGCGTCGCTTTTGAATTTAAGTCTGGTTTAATTCATTTGTTACCTAAATTTTGTGGTTGTGCAGGTGAGGATCCAAATAAACACCTGAAGGAATTTAATGTAGTGTGTTCAAGCATGAAACTGACAGGAGTGTCTGAAGAACAGATCAAATTATGAGCCTTTCCTTTTTCATTATCAGATGATGCAAAAGATTGGCTCTACTAACTACCATCTGGGACAATCACTACATGGAATGAAATTAAAAGATTATTTTTAGAAAAATACTTCCCAGCCTCTAGAGCTGCCACCATCAGATTTAGGAGCTATGCTAGATTTAGGTAATACCAGAGTTGAGAGAGCTATGCTAGATTTAGGAGAATCCATTAATATAATGCCACAATCTATTTATGTTTCATTAAATTTAGGCCCCTTGAAAGAAACAGGTGTCATTATCCAATTGGCTGATCGTACTAATGCATACCTTGAAGGGGTACTTGAGGATGTTCTTGTACAGGTAAACGAGCTAGTATTTTCAATTGATTTTTACATTTTAGACATGGAAGATGGTGTCTCACTTAATCCTGCACTTATCTTATTGGGAAGACCATTCTTGAATACAGCTCAAACAAAGATAGACGTTCATGATGTACCCTCATAATGGAGTTTGATGGTGAAATAATTCATTTTAATATTTTTGAAGCCATGAAACACCCTACTAATGTTCATTCGGTTTTTGCTATTAATACTATTGATTCTAGATTGCAGGAAGTATTTGAATTAAATAATAAGAATGAACTGGAGGTTGCAATTACCATAGAATTACAGTTACAAGAGAACGATGAGATAGAGATTAGTAAAGAATTGAAGGAGACTATGACAGCTTTACATTCTTTAAAATTAATTCCAGAAAAATATAGAGTTTCTTTTATAAAGCAACCTGAGTCTCATAAAAAATTATTACCCTCTGTTTTGCAGGCTCCTACCTTGGAATTGAAGCCATTGCCAGTCCATTTAAAGTATGGATACCTAGGAACGAATGAAACATTATCGGTAATAATTGCGAAGAACTTGACACCTAATCAAGAAGAGAAGTTGGTTCAAATGCTATGATATCATAAGGAATATTGGGCCTATTGGGCAGTCAAGCATTGCAATATGAATATGATTGATGCTGGTGTTCAAAGGAAGTTGCAACTACAAGAACTTGAGAAGTTAAGGAATGATGTCTACGAGAGCTCCAACATTTACAAAGCAAAAACCAAGGCCTTTCACGACAAGATGATTTCTAGGAAGAATTTTATTGTTGGCCAGAAAGTTCTTCTCTTTCATTCACGGTTAAAGCTATTTCTAGGTAAGTTGCATTCTCGGTGGTTGGCCCTTTTGTTGTGACTAATATTTTTCGTCATGGTGCAGTGAAAATAAAGAGCTTGAAAACAAACAAGATATTTAAGGTGAATGGTCATAGACTTAAACCTTACTTTGATGGTTTTCAAATGGATAATATTGAAAAACTGGGACTAGCAGATCCTACTTTTGAGGAGTGATAGACAAAGCTACTCGGGCTAACGACGTTAAACAAATGCACTACTTGGGAGGCAACCCAAGAAAATAGATTTGTCTTTCTTCTCTCTATTAATTGCTTTCTTTTACATTCTTATTTTTCATTGAGGACAATGTTAGATTTAAGTGTGGGGGAGAGAAATTAGGATCTGTCATAGGAAATTTAGTTTTATTTAGAGTTTATGTTTTACTTAGCTTTTTTTTTTTTTTGTTAAAAACTTATTTAATGTTGTGTTTTTATTTTTAGTTTCTTTTAGTATTAATGTGCTTTGAGAGTAGCTTTCGTGAAAAATTTTAACGTTTTTAACATTGGTTTTTAGTAAAGTCATACACTCTTACTATGGTTTTGACACAAAAACGAAAGGAGAGAGAGACTTAGGACACCATCACATGCAAAGTAATAAAAACCTATGTGAGGATAATACCTTTTGTATCTTGAGGTGGGAATCGAGTTAGAAAATACATATTACTTGACCTAAAAGTATGAACCTTTTATGGAGCTAGTTGGCATTTAAGCCTTTGAATAAAGCTGAGACCTTATTGTTATAAAAAAAAAAAAAAAAAAAAACAAAACAAAAAAAGAAGAAGAAGAAGAAGAAGAAGAATTTATGTTCTTGGAACTAGACAGGGCATTCCGCCTCAGGAAGCGAGGTGTCTTGATTGAAATTCCTTGGATGAGATTTCTTGAAAAAAGAAAAAAAAAGAAGTACTCTCTAGCATCAATGTCCTTGAGGATATATGCAAAAAGCGAAGCTACATAAGTAACATGGGAAAGCATAACCACCTGCATTTCTCAAGCCAACTGTAGTGGAGTAGCTTAGAGAGAAAGAGTATATAAAAGAAATATGAAATATAAGTGTTGATATCTGAATATGGTCAAATATGCTCTAAATCTTGGGTCTTGATTACCAATGTGTTACCATAGGATTTGCTTTAAGCAAATGTATGTTTGGAATATATAACAAGGTTCCCTAATTAAAGATACGTGCTTAGTATTTGAATCATATGAGGTAATAAAGTTTAAGTATGGGGGCTTCCTTATTTTCTTGATCCCAGGTTGAATGTCTTAACTAATAGGATTTGTGTATGTTCTTTTCCTAAATATCAAAGTTAAAGTTTAGAATTTTTATATGAATTTTATGTGTTTATTCTCTGAAAACACATAACTCGTCCACTATGGGTGACCTAGGGGTTTAAAGGCTTATTGCACGTGCTAAGTGCAATCGTGATTCCTATGAAAGTGAGTTAGGATTTTATTTTATTTTATTTTTATATTTTTCTTTGCCCGAGGACGTGCAAAAGCTAAGTGTGAGGTTATTTGATAGGTGTGTAATTTTTATATTTTTATTCTCTTTGTACTATGCTTTATAATGTGTTTTATGTCTTATTGAACTGAATATGATGAATTTTACTAATTTCACATATTTTAGAAACATTGTGAATTAACTGTTAAAAGATAAGAAAATTCCAGCATCCTTAATATTGACGTTCTGAGTTTCATGCAGGTTTTTGACGTGAAAAGGGTTTCAGAATTGAAAAGTTGTCTTTAGTAAAGTTGTAGAGGATGTCTTAACCTTTTCGGAATTGTATTATGGGGAGAAATATGAGTTAGTTTGGGTCTCCAAACTTGGCTTCAAAGTCTAACAAGAAAATCTAACCGAATCTGAATTGGAGTAGCCCTCTGATCAGATTAAAGCATTCAACGGTGGATGTAAATTCCATAAAGAATCTCCTAATCATGTTAGAAAAGCTAAATCTACAATAGAAGACTCCAAAGAAGAAAAGAAGACTCTACAATTTCAGAATTCTAAATATAGAAGGACTCCTACACAAAGAAGGAATCCTACACAAAGAAGGAGTTATAAGTTAAAAAGGATTGTCATGTTTTATATATAGAGCATTAGTGTTAAGATAAAATCTCTCTCTCTCTCTCTCTCTCTCTCTCTCTCTCTCTCTCTCCCTCTCTCTTTTGCTGGAAATTTTTCTATCTCTGAAAGAATTGTAATGTCTAGCTAATCTTCTCATTCAGTTCAAGGGGATTTTGAAGCCCAAACTCATGTCAATGGTGTAATCTCTATTCAGTAACGTTGTTCTTCTTCTCTTTTTTATTAGAATTGCTTATGTTATTCTTTTCTCTTTAATTGTGATATTTGTCTGAATAATTTAGTAATGGCCTGCTGAATCAGTTAGATTAATATTAATTGCTAGATCTAGAATATGTGATACATAATCGTCCTGATTCTAATCACAAGTAGCAAACAGTGGTAGATAATTATGTCCAAGTTTTTGTCTCATCATTGTGAAAAATATAACCTAAGTTACATAATCCCTGCTTGTGTGTGATTGTTTCTTAGATTGATCTATTTTTCACCCTCTTAATGCTGCCATTAAATTAAACATTGAGAGCTTATTCAGTGTTGTTCAATGGTTAGATCTTTCTAAAGAGCTTGTTTTAGTAAAGATACTTAAGGAAAAACTCGGATAACAGAGCTTATTGTTATCTAGGGTCTTTAATTCTAATTGGAAGGAAGAGATTAACGTTGCGATTAATTTTACTCATTGCATGTGTGGGTGGATATTGAACCAAGATCTGAATATTCTCATCTAATTATCTTCCTATTTAAATTTTGTCTGTTTACTTTCAATTTGATTCAAACAACCAAAACCCCCCTTGTTATTTTGTTTAATTAGCATTAATTAATATATTTAGTTTGAGTAGAATATAAATTTTAATCAATTCATTCTCTGTGGGATCGACCTTTGCTTATCCTATTTACAGTTTATTAATCAGATTAGTAAAGAAATATTTAATTAAATTGGTGCATTCGACATGCTACTACCAGCTGCTTGTGGCAAGGCTTACGGCCTTGGCTGCTGCTGCCTACTTGTGGCTTGGCCTACCTTGCTGCTGAGTTGCCAGGTGTGTTGCTTGCGTCATGACTGACGGCTGGGGCATCCGCATGACATGTAGCAGTGCTTCTAGGTGGCTAGCCTGTGGTAGTGCCACCTTTGGTGCATGGCTGAGGTTGCCTTGGGGCTTGCCATGTGGCACCTCATGCATTTCTCTCTCCTCTTTCTCTCTCTTTAGTTTCTCTCTCTCCTTTCTCTCTCCAGATTCTCTCTCTTCATTTTCTCTCACTTCTTTCTCTCTCTAGATTCTCTCTTCATTCTCTCTCTTCCTTCTATACTTACCACATCACCACATCAACTATGGTTGCCACAAAGTCAGTGGGACCCACACCATCTTTCTATTGTCTCTCTCCTCTTTCTATCACCATTCTCTCTTTAGAGTTTCTCTCTCTTCTTTTTCTCTTTATATTTTTTCGCTTATCAAACAAACCACATCATTACCCACACTCTGTATAACACTGTAGAACACGCCCAAGGCTTCTTCATCACTGCCACTTGCACAGACACTCTCTTTCCTCATTTCTCTAATTACATGCTCACCAACACTACCCACATCAGCCAAGTTGTCAACAATTACAACACATGGCCAAAACAACTCACACTATACAATAAGAGATCAACCTGAACAGTACAAGAAATCTACTTGTTATCTCTCAGCTCTTAGAACTAATAAACTCCATTTCCTAGGTTTCCTGTCTCAAGTTCTCAAAATTAGTCTCTAAAAAGGGCAAATTGAAGAGACTGCGAAGAGAAACCCAAGCAGACAACAGAGTTTGAAAACATTGTTGCAAAAGTATTGGGTGAAGAGAAAGAAGCCACCAAACCATGCTGAGCTAGAGAGAGAGAGAGAGAGAGAGAGAGAGAGAGAGAATGTTGGGGGCCGAACGTATCTCTTCCGTTATTTTTCTTCTTCCCGCTATATGTCAATTCGGCTCTTGCACTGCTCTTCCCAACTTTGATCCAGTAACACCAACTGAAAGAGATGCCGGCATTGCCCTCTCTAAACAAGTCGCTAACGCCGTCAAATTGCTTGAAAAGGGAAGGGGTTGCAGGCTTAGGGATCCCAGGGAAGTTCTATTCGACTAGTTTCGGTGACTTCCAAAACAGCTTTTCCAACCCAATGACTTTATTACACTCAACTTGCGATCGGAGATCCCTCATCTTTGCTGGAGGGGACCGGGTTCTAACGTCTCCATTCTTCCCCCTACCTTGTTTCCAAATCCTATCTAAATCTCATTTCTTTCAAAATATACAAAACAAGAGAAGGAGAAGAAGGAAAGAAAGGAATTTTTTATTAAAAGGGTAAAATGATAATTTAATATGTTTATGGGGGTAGTTTTGCCATTAAAGAATTTAAGACGGTGATACATCATCAATTAACGGCCATCACCTAATAGAGGGGGTTTGGCTGAACCATGTTTCAAAACGTAAGGAGTGTCAGTGTAATTATCGTGAAAAAAAATTGAAGCGGGTGAAATTTCAACCCCCCCCCCAAAAAAAAGAAAGTGAGCGGTAGCAATACAATTGCAACCCATTCAACTCTAACTTAATTTTGAGTGACTGAAACCTAAATGGTAACTTACCATAAGATAATATGCCCTAAACAATGGGGACATATTGCGATAGTGCTACTAACGCGTATCAAGATCTTCTGTAGCACAGGAATGAGGATCTTGACGGCTGGCGGTGCACACCCAATGCTCCTAACAAGCGAATCTCTTCACTGTTGTGCAGCCACGCTCCAGAGGATCCTGATCCACAATCCCCCGCAATGTCATCTTTTTACCAAAAATAAATAAAAAGTACAATCTCTCCGAGGTTGAAAGTCCAAATATGTCCACATGCCCATGAATTGGGCAGTCTTTCTTGGAATCCGCCTAAAACTACTCCCCTTTTTTTTCCTTGGTTGATTCTGGAATTCTGGATATTCTAGATTGCGCCACAAAGGGATGGCCTGCAAGTAGTGATGGAGATATCCAGCGTTATAGTGCTTAGAAAACAATGGCAGGATGGCCATGGACTAAAAAGTAAAAACAACTCCCTTTTATCTTTTTTCTTGGTTAATGAATATGGAATTCTGGATTTTCTAGACTGTGCAATGAAGGGATGGCTGCAACTAGTGATGGAGATGTCCAACATTATAATGCATGGAAATGCCAGGATGGCCATGGGTTTAAACTACTCCCTTTTTTTTTTCTTGGTTAATGAATATGGAATTCAGAAATTCTGGAATCCTAGTCTTGTTGTTGATGTTGATTTTGTTTCTTTGTTGCTTTGGGTTGCCCTTCCTATAAGTGCTTCCTTGTCATGCTCTCTTTCTTTGGGATCAATTAAATTTATACTAATTAAAAAAAAGAAAAAGAAAAAGGGAAGGCCTGCAGGTAGCAATGGAGATGTCCAACATTGTAATGCTTGGAAAACAATGCCAGGATGGTCATGGGCTACAGTCTGTTACCCTGTTTTAAGTAATTCTAAGAAGGGCAAAGGTTTCAACGAAGGCCCAAAATATCATCCAATTGGCATCCATTTGGGGTTCAAATTTCATGGATATTGTTGTCCATGGTCTTTTTTTTCCCAGAAAGAAAGTACAATTGGTCCTTTAAATTGAACCCCTTATGGTAAAGGTCGGATTCGATTTCAAGACTTGGCATTATCAAATAGAAGTCTTACGGGCTAAGGCTCTCTTTGGTTTGTATTATATAATGTATTATATAATATATTATAAAATTTATGATTGTTTGGTATGATTTATAATGTCTATTTATAATTAAAATAAATCAATATAATTCATTATCTACAAATAGGTAAGTAGCTGTTTATCATTATTAGAATAATCTATTAGGTGATTGTTTATATTTCTCATTATATAATGTATTATGTTTAATGGTACCAAACAATCGTTATTTATTACTCATAATCTATTATCATAATTGATTTATCACAAATAACTCATAATACATTATATAATACAAACCAAAGAGAGCGTAAGCTAATTGACACATTTTCCATGAGTTTATGACATTATCTATTTCTCTAGTAAGTTTCAGCATAATCCCATTTCCCATATGAAGATATCAACACCAAGAAATTGATAAAAAAAAAAAAAATCCAACTTTGGCAAGTAAATTGCAAAAAGGAAATACATCCGCCGGTATATACTTTTCTCTCACATTCTCTTTTCTCTCACCTTGTTAAAATCTGGACCCCTTCCCAATGAATCGATTACTAGATCTCTCTATAATCCCTTTTCCCTCATTGGAATGTATATCCCCAAAGACATCAGCAACATGCAAATCCTACTCCTAATTAAAAATCCTACTATAAAGGCGGGGTTATCAAGTGGATATGGAATTTGAAACTTGGCATACAAGACTCGCACTCCACGAACCCGATCTAAACCTGCATTTCGTATAGTGACATGTCTTCCAATCATAACCGGACTAGACGGGACAAGCGGATGATGAACCACAAAGTTTAGGTACGAAAATAGTCAAAATGGACCAGATGGGATGTGTCATGAGACATACCGGTTTCTTGATACCAGTCTATCATACCAATTGACTGGTATGTCTGCACGGGCAGACTAGTTAGATTTGAATCCCAATGGATCCCGCCTTCCAAATCTCAATCTTAGAGACTTTCCCTACGTAGAAAACTATCCTAAAATCTATCCTAGTCTATATATTAACTCCCTAACTGTAAGACCCGTATCGAACTAACTGGTCTTACCACCTTGTATTAGATCTTCCTATCATGGTCGGGCCAAATGGACCAAGTGCATGAAGAAACCACAAGACCAGGTATAAAATTTAACCCAAAAACAGTCAATTATGAGCGTGTGGTCGCATACCTAAACAGGTGTGATCGACCACACCTCAAAATAATGCAACCAGAGGAATTTAGGTAGTGTGGTCGCATGTTTTAGAGGGTGTGGTCGACGGGTTCTGCGACCCCACCTCCGACCACACGGATTCTAGACAGAATCGAGTTTAGGAAACCTTCCTAATCCGAAGGGGGTTCTTTCCTAAACTCAGTAGGGCTTATTATGGAGGGTTTTCCTCTATAAATAGGACGTCCCTTAGCCTCTTTTGCCCTTTTAGAACTTAAACTGAAAGTGAGAGAAAGAGAAGAGAAGGAAGAGGAGGAGAATTGAAGAGGAAGAAAAGGAGGAAGAAAATTTAGAGAAAACTCTGAAGTCAACATGCTTAAGGTATGAAAACATTCCCCATGTTAAATTGAGAGCCTAGAATAGTTCATGAAAGAGATAGGATTTAGGTGAAATCCAAATCATCAATCCATGGATAAATTCCAAGAGAATCCATGGGAGGAAATTATGTGGACAATGGATTGTGCATAAAATAATAGTTCTGAGCCATAGAACAATCATAGGAAGGACCATGATGATAAACCAAGGGATCCAAACATGAAGGAATGGAGTTGAGGATGAAAAAATCGATCATCACAAATGTGGTCGCACGTGTGGTCGCATGATGTGCGACCACACGAGACACACATATCCGACTACATGTCCTCGGGAAGTTTTCAGGGAGGGTGTGATCGCATGTGTGGTCGCAGGATATGCGACCACACCTTGCGACCCCACGCCCTGTGGTCGCAGAAACTGAGACCACAGGTGCTGCCACACCTGCGACCCCTCAGTTTCTGTTGGTTTAAACTGCTAGAAATAAATTCTAATTTAGAATCTATAAACTTGTTAGGTTTCCAAGTGGTCTAAGAGTGAATTACAAAGCTTGAACGAGGATCTACTATCAACCAAAGGTGAAGGAACAAGACCTAAATTAATTGGATAATAATAAACTATTTTTATTTATTGAGTCCAATGCCATGAATGATTCTATGCTTGTATGCGTGTATTGTGCATTTCACATGTCATCCAATATTCCTGTTATTACTGTTCATGCATATTTAATTCAGCTTATTTATAACATGATGATGATGATGCTAGGAATAGACATGTGAATGTATGTGTGTAGTTAGTGTACTTGATGCGAGTGAAGCATCAGGGGGAGGACGTGACACTATGGTTCATCCTGGTCACTATACTTTAGCTCTATCTCTACTCAAGTCTTGTCCACTAATATCATCGTATCGCCATCACCTTAGCAGAACTATTACGTCGTAGGGCATCAGGGGAGGTGGTCTCGTATCGTGTAGTCTCTGACTCTGCCGGGGGGCCTTAGCTCTATCTCTATAGACGTATTGAGGGATGCTGGGGTGAGGCCTTGGATACACTGTTTGACATTAGGATTGGTTAGTTGCGAGCCCAGTTTGTAAGCCCTCGCCAATAGGGATTTACGTGTTGGTATGGGTAGGGCATCAGGGGAAGTGTCATGCGGTGTTTGATCCGGACACTTTAGCTCTATCTCTATTTCATGATGGGTGCATGTGGGATGGCAATGGTGTTTGATCCATTGGGCAGCTTCACACACTCGTGTATAGAGGTGCGGCGGCCACCTATCCTTTCTATTGCACATTGCTAACTTATAAACTAGACCAAAGATATGAATTGAATGCATACATATGTTTGTTGCATTGTTTTGTTTGCTCATTGAGCCATGATCTGTGCTCACCCTTTCGACATCGAATATTTTTAGTTGATGATGTAGGTCCTACTGTAGAAGATTATATAAATGCACCAATGTACGGGCATGTTGCTGCGATGGATATGGAAGCTATGGTGGAGTCGCATGATTCGTCGTGCAAGTGCAACTCATGTGTTTTTTATTAGATTTAGTTGATGGATTATTGGGACATGTAATTGATTAATTAATTAATTTTATTTTATGTCTTTAGTCATTTGAAGATAATTGGATTATTAATTATGTTATCACTGTTAGACACTCAGTTCTTTAATATTAAAGACTTCCACTATTATTTATTTACTCTGATTATGGTTGTGGTTGTATCTAGTTTAAACAAATAGACACGGCCTATTCGAGATCCTGGTTGAACCGTTAGATCATAGACGGTTCATCACACTATTCTGGTTGGTTCAGAATTAAGGTGTGATAATTTGGTATCAGAGCTCTCGGGTCCTGTCTTTTAAACCTGTATACTTCCACAAAAGATCGTGAACTGAGTTAGAATAAAATTTAGAAGCTTTAATAAGAACACACTATAAGCACCTGTGTTGTATGAGACAAAAATTAAGGAAGAGAATAATGCACTATTAAGATGAGAAATAAGTTTCATATATACATCGAATAAAAACAATATAAATATATATCCAAATCAGAGTACGATGCACAATCCGGACAGTTACTCTGTAGTACAAGGAAAAAGAAATAAATGCATCATATAGCTAGGGGTGCTGGAGGAGGAGGTGCCTCACGATCTCGATCATAATCCTCAGCATACACCCTCGTAAGCTTGGCTACCTGAGTCTAGGTCACCTGTAGACTAGCTGCCAGATCTGCCACCCGCTAATCAGTCGCATACTGGGCCTCTCGAATCTCACGCAGCAGCCCCATTACATCCTCAGGTGGTAGGTGCGAAGGACCAGGTGAGTGGGAAGGAACCCGAGAAAGGCCAGCTCCAGTAGAATGCTGTGGTGAGGGAGGAGGTATGGCGTCTACATCCATGAACATACGATCATCATCCTCAACATCACCGCCATGGACCTCTGCTACTGCTGCTGCTGTCGTCACTGCGTCTGCTATCTCTACTCCAGTACGAGAAAGCACTATAGCGTTCCTCTCCTCGTCACTGACCTGCGCATTACGCATCCCAATCTTACAGATAGCCTCCCAGTCAAGGTCAGTCGAGAATGTGTCCTCATGAATCCTCTCATCAACTAAATCAACATGCATGCGAGTGAGCAGGGTAGTGATCAAACGTCCATAGGGTAGGTTTCCCATCTAACCAGGCATCGTAGCACGACGCATCGTCCTGATGATAATGTATGGAAGGTAGACGGGTTGCCTAGTGCAGATACAGTATAGGAGATACTGGGTTAACTGGGAAACCTTCTCATAATGCCCATTTGAGGAATTAGGTTGTGCTGAATAATCTTGGAGTACACCAGAGGTTTCGGCCGTAGGTTGATCGCCTTTATCTCCCAGCGATCATCCCTAAGAAGCTGGCGGTCAATCTCTGCGTATGTATCATCACAGATAGGAACTGGGGTTCCTTGGGTGCACAGTATACTAAGGGGCCATCGTTTGATATACTCAGGAGATCAGCCAACTCCTGGCAGTTAAAGGAGATCTCCACCCCTTCAACATAACTAGTGATCTTGAGCTCTCTACCCCTGTCTGTATCATTTGGGACACCCTCTACCTGAAGATTACAATAAAACTGCTTCACCAGTGCAGGACAGGTGCAACCCTCATACAAGATCATAGAGAGCCAACCCATATCACCAAAGGCACCCTCCACATTAAATAAGGCTAAATTAGCCAGGTTTACACAATGACCCCCTTCCACCTTTTTACGCTCATACGAGCATACTGAGTCTCTGTTTCATTAGACTGGAAGCGAAGAGGATCATGAACTCTGGGGACCTTGTTGTGAGCCATGTTATCTGCGAAGACACAGACCAACAAGCAAGATATTAGATACAGAGAAAAACTTAAAGATTTTGGCATTATAACAGCGTGATTTGACCAAAAGCCTCACTTTTCACCCAAACAGTTGGGAAGGAGGACTTACACATGTTCCAAACCATCCTGCAAGGCTCACACAGTTGGAAATTTAAGCTAGGAAGATCGAATTTGATGAAATTTTGATAATTTGGAAAAAACCCAAAAATTAGGTCAAAAATGGAAAATTTCAAGTTTCTCAAAAACTAACCGATGAAACTAAAATTTTCGTGAGGGCTTTCATCCATTGGGTGGTCAAAGCAAAAACCCGCAATAAAAATAAAATTTTTACGGTTAGAAAAATTTTAATTTGAAGAAAACCCTATAAATGGAGAAAAACCTAGTTTTGAAAGCTTAAAAATGAGGACCAGTAGAGAACATACCTGAAGGAACGGAGCGGAGGTCGTAAATGGAAGAAAGAATCACCAAACACGAGTGGTCGATACTGTAGCAACTCAGTGGAAGCGAGTTGAGTTGAAAGCAAAAGAGAAACTGGGGATTGACTCCAAAAATCAGATTTAAAAACCTGATTTGGAGTTATGTGGTCGCAGAATTCGACCAAATATGCAACCACATGATCGACCCCATGATCGACCACAGGCTCTCGGTAAGCTGAGAGATTTTGTGTGGTCGGACCCTGTGGTTGCACATATTGCGACCACATGATCGACCACAGTCTCTCGGTGAGCTGTCAGGGTTTTGTGAGGTCGCATACCCTGTGGTCGCGTATATTGCGACCCCACCATCGACCCCACGATGGTAAATGCTGTATTTTGACTGAATGACTTGGAAAATTGGAATTTTACATTGATTAATTGGATTTTGACATGGGAATGACGTATATTATGATTTCCTCACATGTCCTATGATTTTTCAAACACTACCACCATTGGAAACAGGAAATGGCTGGGTGAAGAGAAATCAGGCAAGGACGTAACCAAATTCCACCACCACCACTTGTGGGGGAAAATAGCCATGAAATCCCTGAAAGACAAGAGAATCAGAATGTGGTACCACCAGGAGCTAACGACCAGGCTAATCCTACAAACTTGCCAGTCCCACTTACAGATTTGGCTACCGCGGTAATGAACCTAGCACAACAGCTGCAGCAAATACAGCAGGTGCAAGCCAATATGCAAGCTGCTATGGGAATGGCTTTTCTAGCTGCACATACTACACCTATACCAACCAGACAAGCTAGCACCGTACCAGGGGGTAGCAACACGGTACCTCAAGCACCTCAAACGCCAGTTGTACATGCTCCAGTACAAAACCCTGAAGTAGCCTAAGGCAGTTGCCAGTATCAACCACCTATATATGGGGCCTATGCTCAGTATCAGTTGGACCATTCTCGACTGATCGAGCGTTTTCTGAAAATGAAGCCTAAGGAATATAATGGGAAGCCAGTGGATCCTTTGTGGCCAACTCATTGGATCGACGAGATAGAAAGGAATTTCATGATGATGACTGTTAATGAGGAAGAAAAAGTGATGTGTGTTACATTTATGCTGAAAGGCGATGCACACCATTGGTGGAAGTCTACTTGGACTTATCTGTTAATCAAGTACACCCAATTGACCTGGGCTATCTATAAAGAGGCATTCTTCGAGAAATATTTTCCCAGAAGTTTCAGAGACGCTATGGAAAGAGAGTTTCTGAGTTTGTATCAGGGATAGATGACTGTGGATGCATATCAACAGCGTTATGAAGAGCTGTTTTTCTTTGCTCCCTCTAGCATGCAGGAGGAAAATACTAAAACCCGAAGGTTTGTAATGGGACTTAGGGGAAGCATTCGGGAGCATATTTTGGGGCTAGAAAAGAAAGTTTATAATGAAGCAGTATAGATTGCTCGAGTACTAGAATCGAGCCAGAGGGAGAGCTACTTTGCTCAGAATAGAGGTATCAAAAGGCCAAATGGAAATTCATATAACGAAGGGAACAGAAAGACATTTAAACCCTTCCGTCCTCAAGGCTTTAATGCTACTGCCAAGACTACTCCAACAGTCCAACCTCAACAGAAGCAAAATAATGAAGGAGTAAAATGCTATAACTGTAATCAAATGGGACATTATTCAAGGGAGTGTCCTAAGCCCAAGAAGCAGCTATATCAAGGAAAGGTTTATGCAGTTACCTCTGAGGATGCTACCGCATCGTCTGATGTGGTCACAGGTATGACCTGAACCTTTCATTTTGTATTACCCTGTGTGAGCATGTAGACTAAATTAAAACAAATCACAGGTATCGTACCTATTAATGGCATACCCTCCAGAGTACTCTTTAAAGTCTGGAGCTACTCATTCTTTTTTATCTGTGCATTTGAAAAGAAGCTAAATCTACCCCTCAGATCTTTAGACTATAAATTGTTTGTACGATCGCCTAAGGGATTAGAAGTGGAACTAGAAAAAGGTTATGGACCGTGTCTAGTTCTTATGGGCGAGAAGATTTTGGATGCAACCTTAATTCAACTTGAGATGACAGACTTTGACGTTATCTTGGTAATGGATTGGTTAGCTCGGCATTCTGCAAACCTATTATGTGTAGAAAAGAAACTGACATTTAAAGACAAGGAAGGAGCAGAGTTTAGTTTTGCGGGAACCAAACTTCCCCGTAGATGAAAACTCAACCTCTCTACATTAAAGGCTAGAAAATGCCTCGAGAAATGAGGAATTGGGTATCTAGTATCTGTGGTTGATCACACCAAGGAAGTACCACGAATGAAAGATATTGATGTTGTGCGTGACTTTCCAGATGTATTTCCTGAGGAACTACCAGGACTACTGTCACACCCTAATTCCACACTATTCAGAACGGTGTGATGAACCGCTAATAAACCAATGGTTCAACCAGGATCTCTAATAGGCTTTGTCCATTGAAAATAAAACCATACACATCCACAACCATAATCAGAATAAATACACAATAGCGGAAGTCTTAGTAATAA
>CM053274.1:62745156-62829994 GCA_028583415.1 Protea cynaroides
TTTTGGGGTTGACATTGTTTAATGGAAGGATTTGAAGGGATTATTTTAATCCTTTATTGGATCGATTCAAGATGAAATTTGCTACATGGAAGGGAAGAATTTTATCCTATACTGGTAGGGTGGAGCTGGTTAGGTCAGTGCTTGGTAGTGCATTTATACATTCTTTTAGTGTATATAAATGGCCTATGTCACTAGTTAAAACTAAGGAAGGGTAGATTTGAAATTTTATATCGACTGGTGATTCTTCTAAACGTAAGGCAATTTTCATCAAATGGGATACTATGTGTCTTCCTAAGAAGGAAGGAGATTTGGGTATAAGAGGATTAAATCATATTAATGATGCATTATTGAGTAAGTTGTCTTCAAAAATTAAAACTGAAGAAACAGTGTATGCAAAGTTTATGCGAGGCACTATTTGCTTAGATATGGTTCTGTTCGTGTTTCACAATTCACATCTCTAGTGTGGATGAGTGTGAAAAAAATGTGGGATTGGACATCTAAGCATAGGAGGTGGTTTATTGGTGATGGTTCGAAAATTAATTTTTGATTGGATAAATGGTTGGGGGATTTTACATTAAAAGACCAGCTTGGGATAAATATGTCTGCTTTTAAAGGATTATAATGTTCTGTTTCTCGTTTTATTCAGAACAGAAGGTGGGTATGGCCGATAGTTAATTCTGAGGAATTAAGGTACTGATTTGCAATGGCAAACAATGTCCCATTGATCCCGGGGAGTAGTAATATGTTGTTATGAACAGGTGAACAGTCGAGAAAGTATTCTTTGAAGTCGGCTTGGGAGTTGATACAACAACATAATCCTAAACCGGGATGGACAAATGTTGTGTGGAATAAGTCAATGCATCCGAGGGTATCTTTCTTTGCTTGGAGATGGTGTATTCAGCGAATTCCAACTGATGATAGTGTACAGCGAAAGGGAATTTTTCTTGCATCATGTTGTCAATTATGTATGACTGAGGCGGAATCTTTCAACCACTTATTTTGCAGCTGCAAGGTGGCAAAGCAATTGTAAAAAGAAGTAGGGAGATTGTTTGGGGTAAGTATGTCGACATTTGATACATGTTCTATGCTTATTAATTGGTGGAAAAGGAAGGAAGTAATAGTTCCTATTCCAACTATATGGAGGGGCATTTTATTTATCGTCCTTTCATGTATTTGGAAAATGAGAAATCAAAACATATATGGGAACATGATTCCATCAACACTAAATGCATGGTCGATGATTAAGAAGGGTTGTAAGGACATTTCTATTAAATCACCATGTGTGGTGAAATCCGTAGCTGATTTGAGAGTGGTAAGATTGTTAGATCTCTATTGCACAACTAGAAAACATGTAAGGGTGAGGGAACTATTTTGGGTTCCTCCAATGATAGGTTGGTGTAAGATAAATTCTGACGGGTGTGGTTTGGGCAATCCTAGTCAAGAGCGGGTGGTGTGACCAAAGTGCAAAATGGTAGGGTAATATATGCATTTGCTGAGGCTATTGCAGTAACAATAAACTATGTGGCAAAGTTGAGGAGTGCACTGCGAGGTTTACGGGAAGCTTATTAGACTTGGATTTTCTGGTATATGGTTGGAATCCGATTCTAGTGCAGTGGTTCATGTGCTGTAGACTAAGGAATTACCATGGTATCTCATACAATAATGGAGGGTACTATCAATGAGATTAGCGGGCTGTTCTGTAAGATATACACACTGTCGTAGAGAAATAAATTCAGTGGCTGACAAGATAACGAGAAAAGCAGTGCATGAGAGGAGATCTATTGTATGAGAAGAGTGTCCAGATTTTGTTAACAAAGAGGTGGTATGGAATGCATCCCATTTATCATGGTATAGGATTGAAAAGTATGTTGGGTACCTTAAGTGGTCCTTGCTAATGACAATGCCGAAGGTGGGGGTTTTATACTTAATATAGGGTGGTATGTATTTCTTTTTCTTTTTCTTTAATTTATTAATAAAAAAATTTTGATCTTTAACAAAGAAAATAAATTTATTAGAATCGAGAACCATCATCTCTCTCTCTCTCTCTCTCTCTCTCTCATGAACTAATGACAAAAAAAAAATCAGCAGTCCCACAACCCACACCTCACCGCTTCTTTTTTTATTGCTTCTTTCTTCTCCTTCCCTTCTTTTTTTGTTATATAAAAGTTTACCAATCTCTACTTTCACCCATTTGCAGTAACGAAAATGAAGTAGAAGTAAGAACAGATGAAATCAAACGTAAAAAATGGTGAATCTAGAGAGAGAAAAACATTGAATTATGGTTTTATTTAACAAACCCCTTTTTTTTTTTTCTTAAATTAGATTATAAATTTTTGAAAAAGATCTCTTCTAATTTTGAAAGTATTATTGTCTTAAATAAATGAGTGACGATGAATCTCATCAGCAAACAGATTGAGAGAATATTTTCAAAGGTAGAGTGGTGGTTGATATTGTGTGTCAAGTTGAGGGATGATTGCCTTAATGGTATTCCTTAGGGGAGGTGAAAACATTTTTCCCTAAATTATATATAACAATGAATAAATCAATACAAGGTCGGGCTGGATCGGGCCGGGCTCAACCCGAGGCCTCAACCCTGGCTCGGCCCGACCCTGACAGGGTTTTAAAAAAGCTTAGCCCTAACCCAACCTTGTCAAGGTTCAGGGCGGGTTTGACCATGTCCGGGTTCAGGGCGGGTTCGGATTGTCAAGATAAAAACTTGCACCCCTAGTTATTTATGACAAATCATTTATGAGAATAAATTATGAGTTTTAAATAATAACTGTGTAAAACCACTAAACATAAAGAAGTAATAATATATTATCACAATAATGATAAACACTTTCTAACTTATTTGTAGAGTTTAGATTATATCAATTTATTTTAAATATAAATAAGTACCATAAATCACACCAAACAACTACATATATTATAATATATTATATAATTAATTCTATAATACATACTAAAGAGAGCCTTGGTTATCATAATTCGCCATTAAAGAAATTTAAACCCTTGATACTCACTTAATAAACTAAATTCCAAGGGAGACTTGTATTCAAATAGAGATGTACATGGATAATCAAGAAATCCAGATACGATTCGAATTAATATCCATTTATGCAGATAATCAAATATCAAATAAAAATTCAGATTATTTTTTTTATATCCATATGATAAATGGATATGTAATTTTTATTTTCCTATGAAAAATATGTACTTTGTTTTCATGCATGGTCGAAAGCAATGGACCATTTAGTTAGAATCATTATCCTTACACTCGTCACTTGTATCCAAAATGCCCCAAAAAACAAGTCCCTCATTGTGGCAATAATTATTTAAGAATTTAAAGGCTTTATATATAATATATTCTATATTGTCTTATATTCTATCAAGTAGAAAAAAGTGTTCATTTTTTATATTATTGGACTCGAACTCAAATAATCAGATAAAATATTTGTCAAATATCGGATCAAATTCGGGTATTTGATCTGTTAATCGGATACAAATTCAATATTAGTGTATCCGATTCGAATTCATTTTTGTCTACATATCTATTAATTTCAAATATTTAAATCATTAAAATGTATTGAATGAGATTAAAGATAGAAGTTATTCATAGGTTTTTATTTCATGTATTTTAGTAGAATATTTTGTCGCCATGAGTGATTTAGACCTTAGATATGAGATATGTGCCAGATGCATGATTTGTCGCTAGAAGTGTAGGAACATTATTAATACCATCTAAACAAAAAACTAGTTGAAATTAAAGGGAAAAAATAAGTCTTTACCATTGGATGGATACAACTCCATTCATCAGAAAAGTAAAGTATAAATATGAACGTGAGCAAACATGTTTGCTATTTTCTTAATTAAAAAAAAAATGTAATTTTATCTTAGTTATTATTAAGGATCTAGGGATACTGCAAGTCTGGCACTGTCAACTCAAGCCTGCCTCAGCCCGAACAGGGTTTGGGCTGATATATCTTGATCTGGAAGGTGGGTTAGAACGGAGAATGAATTTCTAGTCGTAAGTTGGGATTGGGCCGGGCAGGATTGAGGCCTTGGGAGGATCCTCCCGGGCCAGCCCAACCCTGTCTTTTTTTTCTTTTCTTTTTTGTTTTTTTTCTTCATCTTTTTCTTTCTCACTGTATTTTTTTTCTTCTTCTCTTCAGCCTGGCCCAATCTCTGCATCTCCCTTCCCCCTCCCCTTCCCCTTGCCCTTTCCCTTCCCATTCCCCTTCCCCATGGTCAAAGTCAAACAGAGTCAGTCCGACCTGACCGTTGTCCCACCTGACCTTGACGACATGTTAGGGTTAATCTTTTCAAGTCCTGAGTCAGAAACGAAGCAGGCCTGGGCCCAAATAATGGGACTGACCCTTGCAGCCCTAGTCATAGATCTTCCCCCATTGGTGACGAGAAACTCAATCCGAACACAAATATTAAAAACCCTAACATACAACAAAATATTCCTAACCTTTCCAGTCCTAGAACATGCAATTATGCACAGAAAAAAAAGTATGCAAACCTTTCATGAGTAAAAACAATTATCCCACAGTTATCAACAATTGAGATCTCATTATTAATCTTCCATTCTACACAAATATCCAAACTATTCTCCTCGATATTTGAGAAATCCCATCCAATAGGAAAGTGACTCGTGGCATCACCAAAAAATGGGGAGGATAAGAAATGAGATTGGGTGGATGATTGAGGGAAGGTGTAGACAGTAGCGGGTTTAGCCTTAGCCATAACTGGATGGCTTGTTTGTCAAATTCCATCCTCCCAAAATGGAAGAAGAGCCCTTCAAGCTTCTTTGATTGGAACAAAAGCAAGAGACCAAGCCAAGACAAACCACAGCCCAAATACCATAACATTGATCTTCCCTTCTCACCTTCTCTGCTTCGCAGGACTTTCTTGCAAGGTACTCTCTCTTCCTCTCACTTTCTCTCAACAACTAATATCTTTCAATACAAAATAATGGCTAATGGATATGCTACTGTATGATATGAACAGGTAGAGAGCTCAAGTGTTGCCATAGAGCCTCCATTGATGGATTCAGTGCAAACTCATTCCACAACTACTGTGACTTCAAGGGACCTTGTGTAGTAATTGGCTATACAACCAAGTTTTTCAAGTTTGGCGCATTCAACCCAGGAGGTAACCGGAGCACAGACGATTACTAGGACACGTTTGTTGCATTCATCTTTTACTGGAAGTATAATAAAGAGATTGAAACTGTTATTTTACCAAAAGTAGGAGGTAGTGGTGCTGCACTCTTTGACTATGCCAGGGGAGGACCTCAATTTGGGGCAGATGGGCTCCTTAGTGGGCCTCCGCTTGCACCTGTTTTGGGTGGGTTAGCAGGGCCAGACACAAACTCAGGCATTGGTGACCTAAGGCAGGCAAAGTCAAGGTTGGGTTTGTCATATGCCCAGAGGGAAGATGGGAAGGAGTCCTTGTTTGGGGATGAGTGTAGGATAACCCTAGTAGAAGTACAAGTCTTTTGTAGCCCTCAAATTGCTAGCTTATACTAAGGAGTAAGAACACATCATATTACGAAAAGAGAAGAAAGCTACACCACAGCTAGATCAATTGCTTTCTAAAAGCCTGCTTCCTATATCTTATTTCTCTTAACAAGCTATTGTATAGAAATACCATGAGTTCAATACTCCTTGGGTCTATCTATCAAAAAAATTAAAATAAAATTTAAGTATGGTAGACAACAAGAAAATAATTTATCTGTTATCGAGTGAGCATGGATCAACACACCTTGAGTCATCTAATACCATTAGTGGCATTCTGGAATCTGCTGAAGACTACTCCAGCAACTCATGCATATCACATTTTCATGTCTAATAAGAGTTTGGAGATCTCCTATGGTATAATGCTTCCACAGCAATGATATGATGGCCATAATAATAGGAAGGGCAAAGGTTTCATTGAAGACCCAAATATCTTCCATTTGGCATCCTTTGGGGGCTCAATTTTCAACATAATCTCATTATCCTATATAAATATAACAAATCTTGAAAATTTATCGAAAATTCAAACTTTGACAACTAAAACTAGAGGTAAAAAATCCTACCATAAAGGGTGGGTTATCAAGTGTAGAAAGGAGGATTGTCAAAGAAAGCCTTCCTTATCTTTTCATGGGGAAAAATAATAATTATACTTTTCCTCCACAAAATTATGCAGTTCCAATGAGTATAAGAGAAAAGAATGAAGGCCACCAAAAGAAACAGAGCTTATATATATCAAAATCTTACAATATAATAAAGGAAAAATAATTATCAATAATATGATTGTAACAAAGATTAGATGAATATATTACCTAAATCAAAATAAGAGGCTCCAAGATCCTCTTAAGTCTTGAAAAAAAAAAAAAAAAGGCCCAGTGTAAACATATTAAGGGTTTCTACCAATAAGGATCCATGAATTCCAATAAGGAATAGTAGCCCTATTGGAAAGACTTCCTAGAGAGAGCTATAAAATAAGATTTTCCCATCTAAAATCAACTGTACTTCTTCAATGGGCAACATAAACAGCAGCATAAAAAGCAAACAAAAACAATAGGATGAAAACCTAGTATAACATGATAAAGGGAAAAACAACTAAGAATCAGATTTAAATAATATAAGATGAGAGAAATAACATATTACATTCCCTCACGTTTGCTTAATGAATCAAAAAGCCACAAAATACTTCAAAGTTCCTGTTAGGGAATTACGCCACGCTGTCAATATAACCTCGACACGTAGGACTCGACCAACGAGCCACGTAGAGATCTCCAATTCGACACTAAAAAAGCACCTTCGCAAGAGCAAAGGGCAAAAACGGTATTTTGAAAATATACACTATTCACTATAAATAAGGCAAATCCTGAGATTTCAGGTAACACAACATTTATTACTCATTTACTCATCCTTGGGATTGTCGCTCTGACACTTGGGACGGAGAATCTCTCACCTACCCCACTTACATTTAAAATACTGTTGTTGGCTCGACACCGAGCCCATTGACTATTCACAGAGCCCTAACTTTAGCATCGGAGTGGACACGGGGCCACGGGCCCACCTCCTCCCCTTGTCGTTTCTTGTCTTGCAGGTCTAGTCAGCTTGGTGGGCCTACGAAACGGATCAGGGCTGAAATAGTTTGGCGCCCACCGTGGGGCCTCTTTGAGATTTGACGTCAGAAGATAAAGCCAAAGAGAAGTCTTGAGTCATGAGTCCAAGAAGAACACGAAGCCAAAGGGTCAGTCCCAACCCCCATCTGATCGACCCAACGGATGAACCTCGAAGATGAACATAGGTCGGAGCCAAGGCCTAGCAGAGATAGAGGAAAGCGAGCGGCCGAGCCGGCACCCTCGCGAGAGGCATTCGTCACCTACGAGCAGTTTGAAACAGTGGCACAGCAACTCGCGGTGCTGACCATATTTGTCCAGGGGCTACATACCCCAATCGCTGAGGCCACATCCCGTCCCCCTATAGGTGTTGTCCCTCCGACTGATCCACATCAGGAGGCCGACCTCCCTAGAGATTTGCCTCGTAATTGTCCAAGGCAGAACGGAGCTAGACCCAGCAGACAGGGGAACGGGGCGCACCCAGCTTCGGAATTAAGCGGCACGGGGTCAACATCACAGCACGGGCGGATCCTTGTCAGAGAAAGGCTCGGCCCACAGCCGAGAGCAGTGACTGGACGAGGCGAAGAGGCCTTGGATGAACTTCTCATCCAGCATCACGCAGCACTACTAGAGGTTGTCATGGGGGCAGACAAACAAAGTGCTCCCATGGACCAAGAGGTAGCCGCGAAAATAGCGGATCAGCTGGCAGCCCTGCACCGAAAGGTTGAGACAATGGAAAAGGCAGGGATAACCCAGGATGAAGACTGATTATTCTACGGACAACCCTCTGACCGATATCATCATGAGGGTCCCCTTGCCCAAGAGGTTTACAATGTCGTCAGTAGATTCCTACGACGGGTCCACCGATCCAGTCGACCACCTGAATAACTTCGTAGGAGCGATGGTCCTCCACGCGAATCCTGACACAATCATGTATAGGGCCTTCCCCCTTACCTTAAAAGGCACGGCTCGCATGTGGTTCAACAACCTACCCCCAAGGTCTATTGACTCTTTCAAGACCATGGGGAAATTATTCAGAATGCACTTCTAGGGAAGCAGGGTGCAGCGAAAGACAAGTGCGCACCTCATGAATATGAGGCAGGGGCCTGGAGAGACCCTGCGGGCCTTCTTGGCCAGATTCAACCGAGAAGTTTTGCAAGTGAAGGATATTGACGAGGCAGTTCATTTCGCAACGTTGAGAGTAGCGGTCACTGACCCAAAGCTCAGGTTCTCCATCGCTAAGAAGGAACCAGCGGATTTACAAGAACTCTTAGCCCGATGTGAGAAGTTCGCCTCTGCCAATGAGATCTACGAGGCCATCAAGGACTTAATTGATACTCCCACAAGAGAACAAAAGAAAGGCCGGACCTCACACGGCCAGGAGAGCACAAGAGGTCTAGAAGGGAGGAGGCTCGAGCTAAAGGCCTACTACAGAAAAGTTCAGTAATTATACCCCACTCAATCGGTCCCTCGGAGATGTGTATTCTCTTATTGCTAATGATGGATACCTCCAGAGGCCCCAGAAGATCTTGACAGAGGCGAGGCAGAGAAATCCGAACAAATACTGTCAATACCATTGGGACATTGGTCACACCACCGATGAGTGTTGGAATTTGCAAGCAGAGGTCGAAGACCTCATTCAGAGAGGGTATTACAAGAAGTATGTGGATCACCGAGCCCCGAGGGTACCCGCGACGTTAGCGGAAGATCGAAGAAGACCACCCCTCCCGCCTCGGGAGAGAACTCCCCTAAGGGAACCCAGAAGACAAGAAGGAAGAGAACCCAGGAGGGTAGCAGAAAGAGAAGACCGAAGAGATCCTCCTCGGGAGGAAAGAAGAAGAGATAGGGTAGTCCAGCCCCGGTACCAAGAGAGGCACCCTGAGCAGGAGCCTCGTCAGTAGGTAGAAAGAAGAGAAAGAGGGCCAACCCCGGCTCATCAAGAAATCGGCGTCATCCATGGCCAATTTGTCTATACCCCCCAGAAAGTACACGAACCAGGGAGGGTATTGAATTCTTTGGAATCCCGGGGAAGGCCCCAGTTAAGAATCGACCCAAGGTTGCCACGACAACGACAAGATGAGACTCCTCCTCCTCCGCCGCCTTTGTGCGTGCTCGACCCGCCCCCGACAATAGATTTGCCCGACAATCAAGTGGCTACCATCAAGACTGCGAAGATGAAGGATGTCCCACAAAGAACCAAGGTCGAGGCGGCCACTCAATTGGCCAGGGCAGTACAAGACAAGGACATGGCAAATGACCGACCCTTATTGGCCGCGGCGGCCACCTCAGCCACGGTGGAGAATTTGAGTTATGATCCTTCCACACAGGGACGAAAATCGATGACTATCATCGGCGGGGCGGCGGCGGGCAACACATCGGTTAAGGCTAGAAAGGCCTATGCTCGGAGCGTTAAATCAACTGAGTGGCCCGGGAAGAAGGCCCGCACGGGGGACTTCCTAATATTCAGTGATGAAGACCTGTGCGGTCTGAAACTGCCACATGAGGACGCTATTTTCATCACATTGAGAATAGAGGACAGCGATGTTCACAAGATCATGGTCGACACAGGCAGCTCCGTGGATATTATCTACTGGCAGGCCTTCTAGCGCATGGAAATTCCACACGAGCGGTTGTTACCCATGGCCTATCCATTGGTCAGTTTCTCAAGCGACCTCGTCAATGTGAAGGGAACTATTAGGTTGCCCGTCAGGGCGAGTACCTACCCTCGGGAGTCAAGGATCATGATGAACTTCTTGGTGGTCGACGTCCCTTCTTCTTACAACGCCTTACTGGGGCGACCTGGAATGGTCGCGCTCAGGTTGATCCGTCCCCATTGCATTTGGTCATTAAGTTCCCCACGCCAAGAGGAGCAGGGGAGTGCCGAATTGATCAACTCGTCTCACGAAGGTGTTATTCGGCCGAGCTCGCGGATTATAAAAAGCCGACCCAGGCCTTACAAGTACGAGTCTAGGACCTACGGGACGACCCCAAGCAGCAAAGAGGAGAACCCGCCGAGGACCTAGTCCAGGTCCCTCTAGCGGAGGAGAACCCAGAGAGAACGATCCAGATCAAATCGTCACTTACGGATCCACAGAGGACGGAGCTGGTAAGTTTTTTGAGGACAAATGCCGACTTGTTTGCCTGGTCTGCGGCCGATATACCAGAAATCTCGCGAGACGTGGCTCAACACTATTTGAATGTAGATTCTCGGCACCGGCCCATGCGGCAGAAGAAGCAGACATTCGCTGCGTCTCGCCAGTGCCTCATAGATGAAGAAGTGGGGAAATTATTGGAAGCAAGATTCATCAGGGAAATACATTACCCAGAATGGCTTGCCAACGTCGTCATGGTCCCAAAGGCAGAAGATAAGTGGCGCATTTGCATTGATTTCACCGACCTCAACAAGGCATGCCCTAAGGACAGTTTTCCCCTTCCTCGCATCGACCAGCTCATCGATGCCACGGCCGGACATGCTCAGTTAAGCTTCATGGATGCCTATTCTGGCTACAAATATATCCAGATGTATGCGACCGATGCGGAGAAGACGGCCTTTGTTACCAACCGAGGCCTATTTTGCTTTGACGTGAAGCCCTTCGGTTTTAAAAATGCCGGGGCCACATATCAAAGGTTGGTAAACAAAATCTTTGCCGAGCAGATTGGAAGGAATGTGGAGGTCTATGTTGATGATATGCTGGTGAAGAGCCTAATAAGAGAAGACCATGTAAGAGACTTGGAAGAGGTGTTCAGAGTGCGGCGAAAGCACAGGATGCGTCTCAATCTGGCCAAATGCGCGTTCGGGGTCACCTCGGGGAAATTCCTCAGATTCATGGTATCCAGTCGTGGCATAGAAGCAAACCCCACGAAAATCGCGACCATCCTCGACATGCCCGCACCAACAAAGGTGAAGGAGGTGTAGGAGTTAACCGAAAGAGTCACCGCCCTGAGCAGATTCATGTCTCGATCGACGGATAAGTGTCTCCCCTTCTTCCAGACCCTCAAGGGTAACAAGACCTTCCAATGGACGGCCGAATGCCAACAGGCATTCGAGGCATTAAAAACATACTTGGCATCCCCTCCACTCTTGGTTAAGCCAGAAACAGGGGACACCTTGGAATTGTATTTGGCAGTATCTCCGAAGGCAATAAGCGTGGTGCTCATCAAAGAATTGGAGGGCGTCCAACGCCCAATTTACTATGTCAGCAAAATTTTGTTGGAGGCAGAAACTCGATATAAATTTATCGAGAAAGTCGCTTTGGCTTTGGTAACATCTGGGCTTAAACTACGGCCGTACTTTCAAGCACACTCCATCACCGTTCTGACCGACCAGCCCCTCAAGAAAATCCTATCAAAGCCAGATATCTCAGGTCGGGTGATTAATTGGGCAGTCGAATTGGGTGAATTCGATCTCAGTTACAAGCCTCGCACGGCCATCAAGGCTCAAGCCTTGGCCGACTTCCTTCTCGAATCATCTCCCCAAGGAGAAGCAGGGGAAGCAACGGATAACCAAGTCCCAGAGAACACCTCGCAGCCATGGACCCTGTTCGTCGATGGAGCCTCCAGCAAGACTCAATGTGGTGCGGGATTCATTCTTACCAGCCCAGAAGGATTCCAAATTCGGTATGCCCTTCGGTTCATGTTTCAAGTATCCAATAATGCGGCCGAGTAAGAGGCATTGATTGCTAGACTCCACCTGGCTAAAGCAGTAATGGCAAGGAGGGTCGAGGCGTCCAGCGACTCTCAGTTAGTGGTGAGACAGGTAAACGGGGAGTACGAGGCTAAGAAGGTGAGCATGTCTGCATACTTGCAGAAAGTCCAAGAGGTCACAATGGCCTTTGAGTATTTCACACTGCGCCATATACTCCGAGATCAGAACACTCTGGCAGACTCTCTGTCGAAACTGGCCACTTCGGACTTGAATGATTTAGATCACTCGGTGTATATTGAAGTCTTGAAGTACTCAGCCGTGGATCAAAACTCCAAAGCAATATTGTCAACAGCATCGGAACCATCATGGATCGAGGTGAGGCGGCCTCCGAACCTTTCTATAGCACATTGCAAACTTATAAACCAGACCAAAGATATAAATTGAATGCATGCATATGTTTGTTGCATTGTTTTGTTTTCTCACTGAGCTCAAGTTGGACAGCTAACCCTCGTGCGCACAAATCTTTTAGTTTTTGATGTTGCAGGTATTACGGTTGTCGATTATAACAACATGCCAATATATGAATAGGTGGCGGCTATGATGAGCAAGCTGTGGAGGACGAACATGGTTCCTTAAGCGAGCGTTTCAACTATGGATACGCTTAGTGTTTAATTTTTATATTTGGATATTGTAATATGTATTAAATTATGTTTTGGTTACTTGGAGATAAATGTAATATTAATTATTTATCATGACTAGCCCTCAGTTCATTATCTGTAAAACTTCCACTGTTTACTTTATTATCTCTGATTAATGTGGAGTGTGTTTTGGTTTAACATGGTGGGATAGCCTATACGAGATCCTGGTTGAATCGTTGATTTATTGACGGTTCATCACATCATTCTGGTTGGTGCAGAATTGGGGTGTGACAACTTGGTATCAGAGCTCCAGACCTTCCCATGAAACCTGAATACTTCTACTGGAGTCCATGAACTGAGTTAGGATAATTAAAAGCTTTAATACAAACCCACATAAGCACCTGTGTTGGTTGAGACCAAACTTAAACAAGACAATAATGTACATATAAAAGGTGAAACCATATATATACACTCAAACAGAAAGAGAAGACCAAAATTTATCCTGATAAACAAATAATATAGGGTACTATCTATAAGTCGGGCAGTTATCTATGTATACAAAGGAAATAGTACAGTAAGAAAAAGGAAGTATCTGTAGAGCAGAAAAGTTGGAATACCGAGTTGGTACTCACAAGATGTGAAACTCGATGTATGATAGAGAAAGGAGGAAAATGGCTAGTAATGCAAAAATCCCTGTAGAGATAAAGGAAAAGATCTCGGGCTAAATCCAACAGAGATAAGAAAATAATGGCCATACATTAAGAATAAGAGTAACTAAAAGAAGATAAAGCTATACTCCTGGATGACGTGGAGACCTAGAGTGAGATCCGCCATACGCTGATCCATTGCCCACTGAGCATTAAGAAGATGTTGCAACTTGACGCCACCACTACCTGGGTCGAGAACGGGTATTGAAAACTCCTCTGAGCATATGCTAAATGATGATAATTAGATTGGAGCAAATCAAAGGAGGTGAACAATCAGGCCACTCCGGCCAATCTACCTGGACTACCCAAGTTACCGATGTTACATTAATACCTCCGGATCAAACCAAGTACGGTATCGATTGGTAGCAACACTGTACCCCCAGCACCTGTTACCTATAACACAGCGCCTACCATACAACAAGTCCCAGTAACGCACACCCCAGTACAGAAGCTTGGTGCGCAACAAGCAGTGTATCAAGGTGGTTACCCTTATCAGCCACCGATGTATGGGATAGCTGCATCATGACAAAATGATCCGACCAAGGATTGATGAATATTTTCTGAAGACGAAGCCTTAAACATTTTCAGCAAAGGATCAAACCTATTTGTGGCCATATATCTAGATAGATTTATATAGGATGCGGTGCATTATTGATTTACTTTTATGATTATAGAGGATGCACATACCAGATTTTAATTTCTCGTGTCTTGATAGGATACCTTCTTGATTTAACCTGTCAATTAGAGTTATAGATTTTGTTTCTTTAGTATTAGTCCTGATTATATCAAACTGAGCCACTCTCATGATCGACAACATGAACAGAGATATGAACTGAATGAACAGTTAAATGTTTAATCATGTTAAGCGTACATCTTCTGATTTATACCTGATTCACTGATGTATGAAAACTTTCTCCAGATTTATTCTTATAGTGCCTTGACCAATGACATTATACCCTCGATACAACCTATAACCTTGAGGTTAAGAGTTATAGAACCTCTATTTTTCCATGTATTTGGACCACCGTGTAACTTAATGATCTTTTGATGCCGGTTGGATTACCACAGATTTACTCCTGATCTTTAAACCTAAGTTCACTAGATAAAGCAAGTGTTCGTCATTATACTAAATTGAAAGAAGGAAATGAATTGTTTTTGGATAAAAATTCTGATTCATTCATCCCCTGACCTTTATTGATAAAGATGTTTAGTGAATAAGGAATTATGGGAAGTAAGATGATTAAATTCAGATTTGATTCTATAGCCAAGGAACCTCAGATGAAGAAATGGAGGATTTGTTTCGAGATTATTGAATGGAAGGATATGAGTCATGTCTATAAAAGAGTGCATGAGCAAGAAAGTAAGTAACAATCATAAGATATTTTTTGAGGTATATGAAAGAGAGATCAGGGTAGAACAACAATGATAAAGAAGGTGTAAGCTAATGAGTTTTTTTTTTTTTGGGATATATGAGATTTTAAGCAATAGTTTTTGAAAATCATAAGAGATGATGGAACTAGACAAGCTCTTAAGACCGTTACACCAAATTTTCTAGTTCAAGCCCTTTTTAGACTAGATGTTGTATGGGATGAGTGTTACGAACAATGTCCAAATCATATGGATGGACAGAATTTGGATGCAACCTGAGTCGACTTGAGATGGTAGACTTTGACGTCATCTTGGGAATAGACTGATTGTCCCAACACTCTACAAGTTATTATGTGCATAGAAGAGGTTATCATTCAAGAGTAAAGACGGCATATAAATTAGTTTTAATGGAAGCATGTTGCCTAAGAAGTGAAAGCTGATCCTCTCTATGCTAAAGGCGAAGAGATGCCTTGAAGTGAAAGAAGTTGGATATATGGTATCTATGGTATACGTTACCAAAGAAGCACCACAGATGGAAGATATTAATGTGATGCATAAATTTTCTGATGTGTTTCTAGGAGACTTACCTTAGTTACCATCTGATTATACGATCGAGTTCATCATCTACTTGTTACCAAGGACGATACTTATGTCAAAGGCACCTATAGAGTAGTTACTATGTAGTTGATGGGATTGAGACTCAACTACGGGAGTCATTAGACAAGGGTTCTAATCGGCTAAGTAATGCATCACAGGGAGCACCAATGCAATTCGTGAAGAAGAAGGACGGTAGTGTCAGATTATGTATAGACTATCGAAACTAAACAAGCTCATAATCAAAAATCGATAATTACTACCTCAGATCGATGACTTGTTTAAACAGTTGCAAGGAGCAAAGGTATTTTCTAAGATTGATCTTCGGTGAAGATATCAATAGTTGAAGAATTTGGATAGCGATATCTCGAAGATACCTTTAAAATCAGAATCAGACATTATGAGTTCCCGATTATGACGGTTGGATTAACCAATGCCCTTACATCTTTTATAGAACTGATGACCTGGGTGTTTCATGACATGTTGGACACGTCGGTCATAGTTTTCATAGATAACATTTTGGTTTATTCCAAGAATGAAGCAACTCATACAATGAATTTTAGAACAGCTTTACAACAGCTGAAAAGGGAAAAGCTTTATGCCAAGTCCAAGAAATATGAGACCTAATTAAACAAAGTGATCTTCTTAGATCACGTAGCATCATAAAAAGGGATTAAAGTGGACCTTATTGAGATAGAAACAATCATATGGTGAGAAACACCTAAAGTATATTGCGAAGATCAGAAGTTTCTTGAGTTTAGCTGGTTATTACAGACGATTTGTAGAGGACCACTCTAAGATCACAATACCTCTTACCAAGCTAACCAGGAAGGGAGAGAAGTTTAATTGGACTGACAAGTGTGGAGAGTGTTTCCAGACTCTAAAGTTAGATTGATATCTGCTCCATCTTGACTATTCCTATTCCAGGATAACCATTTACCTTATACATTGATGCATCTGGATTGGGTTTAGGATGTGAGCTTATGCAAGGAGAACAAACGATTGCATATGTTTCAAGATAACTGAAGGAGAATGAAAAGGATTACCCTACTCATGACTTGGAATTATCGGTGATGAATTATGCAATCAAGACTTGAAGACATTATCTATACAGAGAAGAATTTAGATTAAATGGAAACACAAGAGTTTTATTTATCTCTTCATTTGAAAGAGTTGAACATAAAGATAAGAAAATGGAAATGAAACTGCATTACAATGAACTATGTCACTGATTTTCCACTGACTCCTAGAATGGTTGACGCAGTTTAGGTGATTGTTGATCGCCTTAGGAAGATAGCTCATTCCATTGCTATACAACCTCGGTATGCTTTGGAGCGGCTAACTAAGCTATAGGTGGATTGAATTTGCTACCAAGCTACTATGTAGATGTCACCTTTAAAGCATGGTATGGTAGAAATGTCAAATTCTTTTGTTTTGGTATCAAGTTGGTGAATAAGGAATAGTAAGACCTGAGTCTGTTGACGAAACCTGTCGAGCAGCAGACAAGATCAAAGAAAAGGGCCAAGATAGCTCAAGTTTCTCAGAAGAGACACCAAGACCTCGAGTTCGCCATAAGTGACAAAGTGTTCTTGAAGATATCACTTATGCATGGATTAAAAACAATTCAACGAGAAGGGAAAGTTGTATCCGAAATATGTTTTGGACCTCATAAAATTTAGAGAGACGTAGAAAAGTTGTATATCAATTAGCGTTACCGCTGTCCGTGTCTAGTGCGCATGACGTATTTCACATATCTCTATTGAAAAAGTATGTTGGAGATCCATATCAAAGGTATTGACCACTGATCCATTGGATTAGATAGAAGATTTAACTATTGAAGTGGTACCAGCCTACTTTACTAGTTGGAAGGTACAACATCTCAAAAACTGGGATAATTATTATATAAAGATAATCTGGCGAAGACAAGACGTGGAGAAGAATGCATGGAAAGAAGAAGATGCAATGCAGAAATAGAATTCCCACCTAAATTCAAATTTTGAGGACAAAATTTATTTTAAGGAGGGGGGAGTTGTAAGATCCGTACGTTCAAATTTCGAGGATGAAATTTCTTTTAAGGGTGGTGGAGTTGTAAGACCCGCACGCCATGAACCCGGTCTAACCTTACATTTCGTGTTGTGACCAGTATACATATCATGGTCGAGCCAAGTGGACCATGTGCGTGAAGAAACCCAAGATCCAATATGAAATTTAACTCAAAAATAATCAAAATGAGGGTAGGGTTGTATGCCTAAACAGGTAGGGTCGACCCCACCTCAAAAGAAGTCCAACCCATGACTTTTTGGTCGTGGGGTCGCATGGGTCTCGGATTATGCGACCCTAGCATCGACCGTAGGAAAATAGCAAAAACAGCACGAATCGAAAATTAGGAAACTTTCCTAATTTCGAATGGGACCTTTCCTAAACTCAATGGGACTTATTTTGGGAGGTTTTTCTCTATAAATAGGACGTCCCTAAGCCTCTTTCATTCCTTTTAGAACCCTAATTGAAAGTGAGAGAAAGAGAAGAGAAGGAAGAGAAGAAGAGAAGGAAAACTTGAAGAAAAGGCTAAGGAAGAAGAAGAAGTTTAGAGAAATCTTTGAAACTTAGACTACAGAAGGTATGAACCTCAATCCCTATCTGAATTGAAAGGTTAGAATAGATTATGATGAAGTTAGGTTAGGAGAAACCCCAATACTATCCATCTATGGATAAATTCCAATGGAAATCATGGAGGAAATCATTGAAAACTATGTAAAGTGAATAACTTGGAGTTTTAAGCCATAGAACAATCATAGAATGGACTATGGAAGTAAGCCAAAGGACCCAAACATGAAAGAATAGACTATAGAATGAAAGGTCGACTTAAACCATGTGTGGTCGCACGTAGGGTCGATTGGTAGCCGATCCTACCAGACCACAGGATCGACCCCAAGCTCTCGGGAAGTCCAGGGAAGCTGCGGTCGCACCTAGGGTCGATAGAACAACCGACCCTAGCATCGACCCTATACCCTGGGGTCACAGAAACCTGCGACCCAACCTGCGACCCATCCTGCGACCCTAGCTTTATAGCAAGCTTAAAACTGTCGGAATGAATTCTAATTAAAATCTATCAACTTGTTAGGTTTTCCTATTGATATAAAGGTGATTCTTAAAGCTTGAAAGAGGATTTACACTCAAGCAAAGGTGAGGGAACAAGACCTAAACTAATTGGTTAACAATAAACTGTTTTATTTTATTGAGTCCAACACTGTGAATGATTCCATGCTTGTATGCGTGTAATGTGCATTTAACATGTCATCCAATATTTCTATTATTACTGTTCATGCATATTTACTTCGTTGTTTATAACATGATCATGATGATGATGATAGGAATAGGCATGTGAATGTTTGTGTTTGATTAGTGTACTTGATGCGGGTAGGGGATGGTGCAACCAGTACTTCAATGCCGTTTTTATTGGGTTATATTGTGCCATAGTTCTACTCAAGGTCCACTAAGCAAATGTTGGTGTACATGATGCGGATAGGGGATGGTATCAACCGGTACTTCAATGCTGTTTTCATTGGGTATATTGTGCCATAGCTCTATACAAGTCTTGTCCACTAACATCGTCGTATCGCCATTACCTTCGCAGAGCTATTACGTCGTAGGGCATCAGGGGAGGTTGGCTCAGACCGTGTAGTCTCTGACTCTGCCGGGGGCCTTAGCTTTATCTCTATGGACGTATTGAGGGATGCTGGGGTGAGGCCTTGGATACACTGTTTTCCATTAGGATTCGTTAGTTGCGAGCCCAGTTTGCAAGCCCTCGCCAACAGGGGCTTACGTGTTGGTATGGTATCAACCGGTACTTCAATGCCGTTTTCATTGGGGTATATTGTGCTATAGTGGGTGCATGTGGGGTCGACAGTGTTGTTTTCATTGGGCGATTCCACACACTCGTGTATAGAGGTGAGGCGGCCTCCAAACCTTTCTATAGCACATTGCAAACTTATAAACCAGACCAAAGATATGAATTGAATGCATGCATATGTTTGTTGCATTGTTTTGTTTTCTCACTGAGCTCAAGTTGGAGAGCTGACCCTCGTGCGCACAAATCTTTTAGTTTCTGATGTTGCAGGTATTACGGTTGAAGATTATGACAACATGCCAATATATGAATAGGTGGCGGCTATGATGAGCAAGCTGTGGAGGACGAACATGGTTCCTTAAGCGAGTGTTTCAACTATGGATACGCTTAGTGTTTAATTTCTGTATTTGGATATTGTAATATGTATTGAATTATGTTTTGGTTACTTGGAGATAAATGGAATATTAATTATTTATCATGACTAGCCCTCAGTTCATTATCTGTAAGACTTCCGCTATTTACTTTATTATCTCTCATTAATGTGGAGTGTGTTTTGGTTTAACATGGTGGGATAGCCTATACGAGATCCTTGTTGAACCGTTGGTTTATTGACGGTTCATCACACCATTCTGGTTGGTGCAGAATTTGGGTATGACAACGATAGTGGTGTCTGATCCATTGGACGGATTCACATACTCGTGTATAGAGGTATGGTAGCCTCAAATCCTTTCTATAGCACATTGTAAACTTAAAATCAGACCATAATGTGAATGTTACTCATGCATGATATGCGTTGCATTGTCTGATTGGCTTACTGAGCTAAGTTGTGAGCTCACCCTTGTATATATACATCTCTTTAGATGTTGATGCTGTTACACTGTAGAGGACTACGTGGATGCTCCAACATATGGAGGTGTTGCTGCTTTAGAAGTGAAAGTAGGGGGCGATGAACATTACGCTTCATGCGAGTGCCCTTTCTGTGTGTACCTCTAGGATATTTGATTTGTTTATTCTATTTAATTTCAATTGGATTTATAAATGATGTAAGGATAATTATTTATGTTTTGGTGTTTTGAATAATTGGATAATTTATTTGAATTATCAATAGAGTACTCAGTTCATTTAATTTAAGACTTCCGCTGTATTTAATTATATTCTAATTATGGTTATGTGCAATGGTTTGTATGAGTGGACACGGTCTTATTGAGATCCTGGTGTGAACCATTGGTTCAGTGATGGTTCACTCACACTTCTGGTTCAGTCAGAATTGGGGTATGACAGACATCGTCGTATCGCCATTACCTTAGCGGAACTATTACGTCGTAGGGCATTAGGGGAGGTGGTTTTGGACCGTGTGGTCTTTGACTCTATCAAGGGCCTTAGCTCTATCTCTATAGACGTATTAAGGGATACTAGGGTGAGGCCTTGGATACATTTGGGTGGCATTAAGATTAGTTAGTTTGCAAGCCCTTGCCAATAGGGACTTACGTATTGGTATGGGTAGGGTATTTGGAGAAGTGTTGGCGGTGTGTGATCCAGACACTTTAGTCCTATCTCTATTCCACGGTGGGGTGGATGTAGACGACAATGGTGTTTGATCCATTGGGTGGGCTTACACACCTGTGTATAGAGGTGCGGTAGCCGCCAATCCTTTCTATAATACATTACAAACTTAAAATCAGACCAAAGATATGAATTAAATGCATGCATATGTTTGTTGCATTGTTTTGTTCACTCACTGAGCTCATGTTGGAGAGCTGACCCTCACACATGTAATTCTTTTTAGTTTCTGATGTTGCAGGTGTTACTGTCAAAGATTATATCGATGCGCCAACATATGGACATGTTGCTATCAATGAGTAAGCTATGGAGGACGAATATGACTTGTCAAGCGAGTGTTTCAAAGATGTTTATGCTTAGTGTTTAACTTTCGTATTTTGGTATTTATAATATTTTGTTATATTTATGTTTTTGATACTTGGAGATAATTGGTTTATTATTTACTTATCATTATAGACACTCAGTTCATTATTAATAAGACTTTCGCTATTTAATTATTATCTCTGATTATTACTGTGGAATGTGTTTTGGTTTAACATAGTTGGCACGGTCTTTATGAGATCCTGGTTTGAACCGTTGGTTCTCATGACTGTTCATCACACAACTGGTTAGTCCAGAATTAGGGTGTGACAAATCTGGTGGGCAAGCGACGCCTCAATCCACGTCCTTCCCCTGATACCCTGCACCTTACCAATGCCTACACCCCTTTTGGTGAGGGCTTGCAAGTGGGTTCGTCACTAACCAATCCTACATGTCATCACAGTACCAAGGCCCTATCCCAGCACACCTCCCTACAGCATAGAAATAGGGCTTGAGTCTGGCGACAAGGCCACAGATCACAATGCCACATCCTCCCCCTGATACCCTACCCATACCAAGCATGCTAAGATAGTAGCGATACCAAAAGGTGCTAGTGTAAGGAATGATCTCAGACCCCAGGCCCTTCCAATTCCACACACCAACTAAAACATCCACATGCCTAACACACAATCCTAGCATAACGAGTATGCATGATTATAATAATAGAAATAAAAATGACATGTTAATATGCACAATCATCACGCCATATATATAGGAATAATTAACAATGTTTTCCTATTATTAGTTAATTAGGGTTTGGGTCCAATTCCCTTGCCTGATGCTTGATTGTTAGCTTCTTCTATGTCACAGAATCCAACCTCATTGTCACAAGGTCCTACACGACATTAGGGTTTGATTAGAATTACTTCCATAAGATTACGTTGATCGAAAACCAACTGGGTCCAAAAATCACCCCATTCTGTACATACCGATCGCAGGTCACTATACAGTGGCATGCTCGGTATAGTCGATCGGATACTTCTGGGAGCCTTCCTGAGAGATACCAGTCGCACATAGTGCCACCAGTATGCTCGACCGATAGACCACCAACTTGGTGTTCGTCTTCAGTCGGTCTTCTAACATAACTTCTAGGGTTCCTCCTATGCTTTCTAGGCCTAAACAATGTACTAGGGTTTATTTTATCTTCCATTCAAGTCTTATATCCTAATAAACCCTAGTTTAGATTCATATCTAAGTTCATCGAACGAATTAGGGTTTAATGGTGAATTAAGGTTTTGGATCAATACCTAGTCTTGCATGGTATTGATCAACATCTAAAACAACGTAAAACTAGAGAGAACTACAGCACTTACCATTGGTCTATGCACTATGGCTTTCTTCTTCCAACGGAGTCTCCTCTGCAACCTTCCTCAGCTCCTTTCTCTTCTTCAGATCTCTTCTCGTCTCTAAGGTTTGTGAGATTCAACAAGGAGGATTTAAGCAGATTTAAGAGTCATTATATAGACTAGGGTAGGTTTTAGGAGAGTTTCCTACGTAAGGTAAGTCTCTAAGATTG
This sequence comes from Protea cynaroides, assembly GCA_028583415.1. Classification (NCBI taxonomy): domain Eukaryota; kingdom Viridiplantae; phylum Streptophyta; class Magnoliopsida; order Proteales; family Proteaceae; genus Protea; species Protea cynaroides. The sequence goes on from CM053274.1 coordinate 62,767,512, forward strand.
AGATTTAGACTGCGGGACCTACTAAGATCCATTCAGAAATCTAACTAGTTTGCCCGTGCAGACATACCGGTCGACTGGTATGGTAGACCGGTATGAAATTCCTAAATCTATTTTGTATATTTTTGTACCTGGACTTGTGGTTTGTCATCCGCTCGTCCCGTCTGGTCCGGTTATGATTGGAAGACCTATCACGACCAGAAATAGAGGTTTAGATCAGGTTCGTGGAGTGCGGGTCTTACAGGTTTGACCTCCTACCCCTCCTCTAGAGCCAACACCTCCATCATGGGTATCGTATGTAAATGTAGCCTCGAGTGAGAACCATGTAGGGTCAAGGGTTACATTAACAAGCCCTGAACAGTTTAAGATGCAAAATGTCATTATGTTTGGACTTCCAATCACCAACAACGAGACTGAATATGAGGCCCTAATAGCAGGCCTTCAACTGGCTAAATGCCTAATGGTCACCCACATCACAATGTACAGTGATTCACAAGGAATGGTCAAGCAAGTGACCGGAGTGTTCGATGCCAAGGCAGCAAAGATGCAAGCATACCTTGCGAAGGTAAGAGAACTGACCTCTGCCTTCCAAAAGTTCAAAATTCAGAATGCAAATAGAGCAAACAATGCCAAGACAAACCTTTTACCGAAGTTGCAAGACACAGACCTGTCATGTTTCGACAATTCAGTGTATATTAGCAGATTAGAACAGTCAAGCATCACTCCTGAGGTCAATGTTAATATGATTGAGGCCGAGCCATGTTGGATGGACCCGATATTGTGATACCTGAAAGATGGCATATTGCTAGAAGATATGAAAGAATCTCGAAAAATCCAACCTAGGTCCAAATGGTATGTGATATGTGAAGGTGTCTTATACAATAAAGCTCTATCACTACCCCTGCTACGACTCCTTTGACCTTTTGAGCCCACTGGGGCAATAGAAATGTCCATGAAGATTTCTGTGGAAGTCACCAGGCAGGTCTAACACTAGCCCAAAAGTTGATTCGACAAGGATATTACTTCCCAAGTATTGTGAAGCAGTGTGAGGAGTACGTAAAAAAGTATGGATCATGCCAGAGACATGCCAATATTCAACATCAACCTACGACGCCACTGCAACAATGGTAAGCCCTATACCTTTTGCAGTATGGGGCTTAGATATCCTGGGACCATTCTCTCCTGGACATCGACAATGTAAGTTTCTTATTGTCGCAATCGATTATTTTACCAAATGGATCGAGATCTAGCCCATGCCAAAAATAACTACTCCAAAGGTCATAGAATTCCTCAAGCTTTCCATCGTGTATCGATATGGCATACCACACCCCGTTTGATAACACTCCAGCTCCTTACTTCTTAGCTCCGGAGCTAATCCGGAGTAGAATGGCGATTGATAAACACGGTTCAAGTTTTGACTCCTATGGAGTGAACCGCTCCAAAAATGTGTCTGGGAGCTAAAAAACTGGAGCTAAAAAGACTTACTTCTCTTGCTCCGGAGATATTACTACTACTGACTGCCATTACCACCTCCACTAGCACTGCCATCATCACCACAACCCCTCCACCGCCACCATCCCCACCACCACCCACAGCTGCCACCACCACCACCACCACCGCCGCCGCCACCACCACCACCACCACCGCCACCGCCGCCGCCACCACCACCACCACTTACTAGCACTGCCGCCACCACCACCCACCACCTTCCACCATCGCCGCCACTACCACCCACCACCTTCCACCATCACCGCCACCACCACCACCGTCGCCACCACCACCCACCCACCACCTACCACCACTGCCACCACTACCGCCATCGCCACCACTACCGCTGCCACCGTCGCCACCAGCACTGCTGCCACCACCACCCACCACCTTCCAACATCACCGCCACCACCACCACCCACCACCTTCCACCATCACCGCCACCACCACCCACCCACCACCTACCACCACTGCCACCACTGACGCCACCTCCACCACTGTCGCCACCGCCACCACCCACCACCACCGCCACCACCACCACCCACCAGCACTGCCGCCGCCACCACCCACTAGCACCACCACCACTACCACCACCCCCCACTGCTGCCACCACCACCACCACCACCAAACAGTATTCTGGAAGCATAGTCTTTTAATTTTGAAGCAGCGTTATCAAACAGCATTCCACTCCAAAAATCCTGACTCTGGAGAAGAAGTAGAAAACGACTCCGGACCAGAAGTAACTCCATGGGAGCTGGAGTGTTATCAAACGGGGCCGTAGTGACTGATAATGGCAAAACGTTCGACTTCAGCAAATTCAAGGCATTTTATACCCACTATAGAATTAATCAACACTTCACCTCTGTGAGCCACCCAAAGGCAAAAGGGCAAATGGAGGTCATAAACAGGACGCTCTTGGATGGCCTAAAGAAGAGGCTCGGTCCGGATGTGGTTGATAATTAAGCCATCATGGAAGGTTTGACAGATAAGCTTCGAGAGAAAAGAAGGAGATGGGTCGAAGAACTTCCTAGTGTTGTATGGTCCTATAGGACCACCAGCCGTACACCAATTGGAGAAACTCCATTTGTGCTCAGCCATGGGGCAAAGCCAGTTATTCCTATCGAGGTTGTTCATCGTTCATTCCGCATTGTAAATTTTGATGAAAAAATCAACAAAGAAAACATCTTAGAGAGTTTGGACATCCTTAAAGAAGTCCGAGAAGCTGCACACCTGAAGAATGTGTCATATCAGGCTCGTATATCAAACCACTACAACAAAAGGGTCAAACAGAAAATCTTCCAAGTTGGGGACCCTATGTTGAGGAAGGTCCCAGCCTCAGAACCTACCAAAGAAGGGAAATTATCCCCAAATTGGGAAGGTCTGTATAAGGTGGTCAAAATGACCAGACTTGGGTCATACCATTTGCAGAAGATGGATGGCAAGGATATACCAAGGACATGGAATGCATCGAATCTACAAAAGTTTTACTCGTAGCATGCTTGTAATCAAAGTAACATAAATATAGTTACTCGATTACTAGAAAAGTGTATTCTTATAATGTAAATAAGTATCGGGGACCAACTATACTAGCAAAGGCCTTGGAAGGGGAATATTATCTTCGACATACTCAGCTACCTTCGAGGCATCAAGACTCCGAGAATAGAAATTTAAAGCTCGAAGATGATAGATCATAATGTCATTAGCTCCATTGTTTTTAATAGCTTCAGCACCTTAGACTTTATCTAGAATACTGAAGCATGGAGGGTCGACTATTGTCGGCAAGGCCTCGATACAGGGAGCTATATGCAATAGCTTCAGCACCTTAGACTGTGTCTAGAATATTGAAGTTCAGAGGGTCGACCATGGCCGGCCAAGCCTCGATGCAGTGTACAACTTCAACATTCAAGACTATAATGGGAAGATTGAAGCTCAGAGGGTTGAATACTTCGGCAACACCTCTGTAAGCACCCCATTTTTGCCATCCCCAGGTGAACAAAGTCTTATTGATCTGTAGAGAGCAGAGAACAGGAGGTGAGTGAAAGTTTCGAAAAGTACAGGGGAGGTGAGTGAAACTCTTTCAAAATCGACAGTCGATCAGTCCCTGCGTGCTCTCTATAGTGTTTTGAGCTGAACAGAAGTGATCCCGAGTATGTAGGAGTCTAAGGGCCTGTTTGATAAAACTTCTGCTTCTGGATTCTATGGATTCTGGCTCCCAGTGAGCCATTTTGGAGTAGAAGCGAGTTTGATAAGTCCGGTTGGATTCCAACTCCAACAGAGTGAACCGGATTCAGAATGGCTTCAAAATCCAAAATTTTGGAGTCATAAATACTTGATCCACGCTGTTGAATCAACTTTTTGGGAGAAAGAAAAGAGTCGACTCTCACATGACTCTTACTTGACAACCATCACCACCACCACCACCACCACCGCAGCCGCCGCCACTACCCAAGACCCACTTCCACCATTGCTACCACCACCACTATTGCCACCACCACCGTCGCTGCCGCCGCCACCACCACCATCACCATCACCGCCACTACCACCATTGCCATCACCATAACCACCACCACCACCACTACTACTACCACCACCACCGCCACCACCACCCACCACCATCACCACCATCCCCGCCACCACCCACATTACCACCGCAGCCGCTGCCACCTCTACCACTACTACCACCGTCGCCGCCACCACTGCCATTACTACCACCACTGCCACCACCCACCACCACCACCACTACCACGACTATTTTTTCTAGACTTTGATTGGGGGGATAGTGTGTTATCAAACATGTTTCTAATCCAAAGATGCTCTGGAATCCATTTCAGAATTGTGTTATCAAACAAATTTCTACTCCAAAATAATCTTGGGGTAGCCTGGAGTAGAATCCAAATTTGAACCAGAATCCAAAATCCAAAAGTAGAAGTTTTATCAAACGGGCTTTAAGTGAACCCATGCGGTAAGTTTGTGGGTCTCAATTCAAGGTTTGGATTTTGTTTGCGACTTCGAGGCCATTTTCGGTGCGCCTATAGCAAGGTCATGGGCTGTAATCTGGATGGATGCTTAGGTCATGGAATTATCTTTGAAATGAGGACATAATAACTCAAATCCGATGTCAAACAAAGAAGATATGACAGTTTTAGTCCAAAAATAAGTGCAAGGGGAGTTTTTGAAATACACATAAATATTGAGGGGCCTTTTCGTAAATTATCATAAATCAAAGATTTATTAAATAAATTATAATAAATTGGATTGATCGAACTTCAAATCATCATATCTTGATCATCCGACGTCCAAATCAGGTAATTCAAATGCTATTATTCTCCATTTTCATTCCTCTTCAAAATGGATGTAGAAAATATAGGATAAAGGCTACCGAAAGATCCTATGCAGAGCTATAAGCTGATATGCCAGTTTAAACTTCAGTTCTTCACAACTTGCTCATCTGATGACCAAATCAGGCGATTCAAGCACCATTATTCTCTATTTTCGGTACTCTTCAAAGTGGACATGGAAATTCCAAGACAGAGGCCGCCGAAAGATCCTATGTAGAGTTGCAAGCCGATATGCCTATTAAACTTCAATTCTTCACAACTTGCTCATCCAACGACTAAATCAGGTGACTCAAGTGTCATTATTCTTCATTTTCAGTTTTCTTCAAAGTGGATGTGAAAAATGGAGGACAGAGGATACCGAAGAATTCCATGCAGAGTTGCGAGCTGAAATGATTCACAAAATGATAAAAAGAGAGAGAAAACCAATCCACCTTGACCCAGCTCAACCCAAGTTAGTCTGGCCAGTCTAGTCTACCCAAGTCAATCCAGCAGTCCAGTCTAATCCAGCCCAGACCAATCCGGACTAAATCAGTATATATATATATATATATATATATATATATATATATATATATATATATATATATATATATATATATATATAGCTTCTATGTCGGTTTTGGAAAGAATAGGAGGGATAGGCCACGGATTTGGTTGATTTAGAAAGGTAAGAGAGAGAAAACATAGGAGTGGCACAAGATAGGGAGGTAGAATAGGAAAGAGGAGGAGAATAGATTCGGTGGATCTCTTGAGTGGGGCAGGGGGAAAGGCCATGGAAAGGAAAGATGGAATGGAGAAAGAGCAGCCCGAGACCAACATAGAAAGAGAATAGAGAGACTCGGGCCAAGGGAAGGACAAAGGGAAAAAAAAAAAAAAAGAAGAGGAAATAAAAGACAGTTCCTTTGGAAATACAAAGGACAAGGGAAAGGAAATGGGACCGAAAAAGGAAACAAGAGAAGAAAGAAAGAAACTGAAAACCAAGAAAAGAAATTTGAGAATCAGAAAGGATACGAAGAGAAATAGGAAGGGAGAGTTTAGAGAGACGGACAGAAAGGGAGTTGGAGAGAAAAGGATACGGAGAGAGAGGGAGAAGGAGAAGGAAAAAAAAAAAGGGAGAAAACAGCAGTTCGGGGAGAGAAAGCTGGGAGATCGAGAGTTGCAGAGCTAGGAGGAGATAGTGAGAGAGAGAATATTGACAGAGAAAGGAGAAACCTCAAGGGGAACAGCTCGTTGATACAACGCCTCAAAAAGGTGGTCTTGGGGCCACTACCTATTCAAAAAAAAAAAAAAAAACAGAAGGGAAAAGTAGAGCAGAGATAGAGAGGTATGGATCTTTACCTTCAACCTTTCTGCCCCCCTGAAATCTCGCTCCTATCCTTATCATCTCAGACCACCGACCACCACGAAGCTGCAACCTGTTACATGACCTGCACACACCGACTACGTACCACCCATGCTGCTACCATCTTCCCGACGACTTTCCATCTCAATCAAACCTCCACCATAACCACTACCAGTCCCCAAGATCTCACTGATTAACCCACTTCAGACCATCTCAAAACCCGACATGCTATTCACCAACCTACCCCCAGACCGACACACCTCTGCTAAACCTTTTGCCGCCAAGGCCGATTCCCCGTCAACACCTGTCACCTGGTAATCCCAACATCACCCCCCACCAAACTCACAACCCCAACTGTCAACCCACCACTAAACCCCACCTGCAAAACCCTCATGGCCGGTAAACCCTGGCCCGCATTACCTCCATACCCGCAAGCCACTTGCCCTAACACCCTGGCACACCCCTTGTAACCCACCTGTCTCATGAATCCCACAACCGCACTTCACCACCTACGTATAATACCCTGCTAAACCCGCAACTCGATAAACCACCTCCACTGCGAAACCCCAGCCTAAACACCCAACACCTGTCAAACCCCACCTCCCTCACCTGATCAAGCCACCACCTAAACAACCCGATAATCGATAACTCATCAACTCCTTGATCCCCTACTTGCACCAACAATCTTTCTCACCTACCCGACAACCTGCACATCATATCTCCTGAACCCACTCTTGCAAGCCTTAAACCAAACCCTAACCGAACTGCAAAACCCAATCCTAGTCAATCCCCATCAACTGAAACTAATCCCAACCATTGATTTATACCCCTTAAATTGATTTGCTACCCTCTGATCACCATCCCTCTTGATCCCATGATAGATTTGAATTATGTGATTAGAATATGGCTATTAATTTTGAATTTCATATGATTAAAATATAGCCTTTGATTGAGAATTTCATGTGATAGCCACCGATCTTGAAATTTAATTGTGAGCCATTGATATTGGATGAATTTTTAAGATGATTAAATTATGGTTGTTTAATCTTGAACTTTTAGGTGATTAAAATCTAGCCATTGAATGGATTATGACAAGATTAAATTTGATCCATTGATCATAATCTACTTTGATATGGAATCTAAATGGTTGGATCATCATCATAAGTGTTTTAGATGAATTTGAATGGTTGGTTTATCATTATAAATGTTTTAAATGAATTTTAACTATTGGAGTAACATCATTAGTGATTAAATGAATCTGAACCATTGGATTATCATCATGAGTGTTTTAAATAAATCTAAACCATTGGATTATCATCATGAGTGTTTTAAATGAATTTGAACCGTTGGATTATGATTTTGAATGATTTGAATGGTTGGATTATCATTATAAGTGATTTAGATGAATCTGGACAGTTGGATTATTATTATAAGTGATTTAGATGAATCTAAACTATTGGATTATCATTATGAGTGATTTAGATGTTAATTTGATTTTGAACGATTGGATTATCATCAGGAGTGATTTAAATGAATCTGAACATTGGATTGTCAACAAGAGTGATTTAAATGAATCCGAACCATTAGATTGATATTATGACTAATTTAAATGAATCTAAACTGTTGGATATCATGATGATTGATTTGGATGAATCTGAACTGTTGGGTTGTCATTATGATCTAAGTAGAATGAATTTGAACCGTTTTAAACTAATAAACTAAAGTGCTGAACAACCGGGTAAAATAGGAATTTCGAATTTTCGACTGTAAAACGGCAACCCTAGAGACCTTAGCCTTAATTGCTAAAACACAATCCCGTCTTATTAACCAGCGGATACTCTGTTGGACATTGTTCTTTTGCGCAGTGCAATGTCATACTATTGAAGATCTCTCTCTCTCTCTCTCTCTCTCTCTCTCTCTCTATTTAAATTTTTGATACATCTATTCACTTCGTTGTCAACACCACGATACTTTTTCCCCTTATCAATCCTATTGAAAAATTTGTTGTCTATATGGGATCTGTTTCATCTGTTTCAGAAGAATGTTTCTATTTCTGCGATTCATTCTTCCTCTACTAACATATATTTTTGGGAAAAATATCTGTCACACCCTTGTAGTTTATCTTAAACTCACCCACCTACCATTATTTGCGGTAATATCCTTAACACCCCCTGAAGACACCCAAACCTTGTTTAGATGCTAAAAAAACATTTTTATCCTTAATACTTTTAAATTTTATTTTTATATATTTTTTTGAGATTTTTTATTTTCCTTTTTATTTTCAAAATTACCCTATATTTTTAACTTTACCTTGTTATTTTCACCCATCTTCCTTACCACTGAAACCAGTCTTCTTCTTTCCGTAACCTCCGGTGACCGGGGAAAACTTGTTTCTTCTCAGACGGACAGAGAAGGTTTGTGTCAAAAACACTTTTCAAAATCCCACGCATCCATCCTTCAAAATCACCTTTGCAAAAACACAAAAAAAAAACAGAGAGAGAAGCTCACCACAGGCATTCACTGAGTCGATGCTTCACTTCTACTACTTCTTCTTCTGATGTTTTTCGTCACTGCAAGTAGCACTCAATCATAAAATGTACCATAATTCAGAATCAGATTCTATGAACTAACCTAAATGCCCATATGTTTCAGCACCGGTTAAGGAGATGGAAAGATCCATCCATATATAAACCAAGAGAAAAAGATGGACAACACAAAAAATAATAAATAAAAATCAGGAGCTTAATAAGAGTGCATCTGTGTAACACAATAACATTCAACAAAAATATCTAACTCAATCAAATCCTTCAATTTTTACCGTTACAGATCCGAAGAGGTGAACCCATTTCCCTTTGTTACAACCACATTACTGCAGCTGGAGCATCAAGCAATGGAGCAACCACTATGCCCCATGGCGTCTTCTCTTCTACGGTCGGAGTTTCTACCTTTGTCCACGACCTGTTTCACTTTGGCATCACAGTCAGATCTTCCCTCGCCTTTCACCTTTGTTCATCAATTTCAGAATTTGAACTTACGATGATTGATTCAATTAGTTTTGGAGCCCTCTCTCAATCATGGCTAATCATCAACCCCCATTACTAGTTTATCAAGAAAATCATAGATTCAAGTGGATATTGGCTATGATATATAGTAGCTTACCTGCAATGGTAGAGGAAAGTTGCAGTAGAACCAACGATGCTGGCCCCAAGGAAAACGTGGGAGCTGTGTAGAGAGAGGGTTTACAGAGAGAGGATTTTTTTACTTTAACAAATTAATTTTTAAGTTTTTTTTATTAAAATTAAAAGGATAATATCTAGTTCTACCAAAAACAAGAAAAAAAAAATATAATATCTAGGGGTAATTCTATCATTAACTAAATTAGAATGGTGCCACATCATCGGTTAAGGGACATATCCTAATGATGCGGGATCCCGGGTTGAGAAAACCCTAATTAATCCGCTAATGGGCCCAACCAAATAACATGGAAGCTTGGTTCAATAAACAGTGGTAGAATTGTAAATAAACTCAAAACTCAGCCAGTAATGGCATCTCTGTAAATAATAAAAAATCTGATATAACTCCAAGTAACCAAACAATACCTTGGGACTGGTTGGAATTAGAAATAAAGAAATAAGGTTAAACAAAACAGTTTACTTTATAATGCAAGGGCAATTCTGGAAAACACAATGGAGAGTCTTCTTCAATCTTAATAAGCTGTTCACGAACCAAACAAGAGGGAAGCGGAAACCAGTTTCGAATGAAAAAGGAGAGCTCCCTCAATATAGCTCTGATCGATCTGAAATTTGGAGGAGGAGTTGCTGATTCATAGTCCTACTAAATCCAACAAATTAAACCAGAGAACAAGACAGATTATTTGCGCAGAAAATTCTGAAATCAGAATCTGGCGGTAAGAAAATATGCAGGTTTGACTTCAAAGTGTTTTCTCACAGCAGGGGAGTTTGATGGGGATGAGAACCTAGGAGCTGGGTCGCTTTAGGAAGGCGAACTAAGTTTCCAAAGCTTGGCTCGAACTGATTGTTATCGAAGGAGTTCGATAGTGGTCGTTGGGGCTGGGATTACCGCCCAGAACAGGGGAGGTTAAGAGGAAGGAAGGGAAACAGAAAGAGAGGGAGAGGAAGAAGAAGGAAGAAGAAGAAGGGGGAAGACAACCTAATGGATGGCTGTTCCTGCTCACATAGACGAGAGAGAAAGAGAGTTTCAAACTTCTGCCGCAGGCTCACTACCAAAATCAATTCTTCCTTTCATTCAAATCTTCCAATTCTGAAAATAAAACCTAATACATATTCTATTTAAAGGTAGAACTTTCCTAAACTAATTTGAAGTAAACTTAGAAAGTAAATAACATCTTTATGAAATCAAATCTAATCCCTATGGCATAAAATAGAAATAGTAAATAAGGAAACCTATAAATTAAAACTTCCTAATCTAATTAATCATCTACCAACCCTTTCCAGACCAAAAGGTTGGGTTGGGTTTGAGCCGGTTCAGATTTTGCTTGGGTAGCCAAATTGGCTCGTGTCGATCCATCCATGACACTGCTACTGCATCAACTCTCCGCTTCTCAAAAGAACTCGACTCCGTCGAGTCTGGATAAGGACCAAGAATACCATCAGATGGAATGCGTTGGAGGAGAAGCGAGTTAGCATTCTTTTTAAGCTTGATGACAGGAAGGTGTTTTGCCGGAAGAAGTTGCATATCGAGCCCATCGAATTTGAAGGTGTACGTATTCTCGTACCCATCATGCTGAACCTTCTTGTCAAACATCCAAGGACGACCAAGGAGAAGGTGACAGATCTTGAGGGGTAACACATCACATCGAACAGTGTCGATCAATCCGCCGATGGAATACGTGACCAAGCACCGCTCATGAACCTTAAGATTATTGTTATTTATCCATCCAACCTTGTAGGGATGCGGATGGGGCTCTATCTTCAAACCCAACTTGTTAACCATATCTTCTGATACTGCATTGGTGCAACTGCCGTCGTCAATAATCATGGTACATAGGGAACCGTTGCATCGTACCCGTGTCTGAAAAATATTGCCACGTCGCCAATCATCCTCTTCAGGTATCTGTGTACCCAAGAGAGGGCGAAGGACCATAAAAGGCTGGTGCAACTGATCCACATCACTGTCGCTATCATCACTATCGTGCTCGGCTGCCAAGTATACGATCTCATTCTTACGTTGCTCCTTTGTGGCAGTAGCCATGAGTTCTTCTTTATCGGCAAAAGCAATGGAGCGATTTGGGCAATGGGAAGCAAAGTGACCGAAACCCTTACAGGTGTAACATTGGATCTCAGCCCTCGGTTTTGAAGGAGGCCTATCATAACCACGCCGAAGCGGAGAATATGGACGGGTCGGCCGTGAAGATGCCATACTAGAACCACTTTCTTGGGGCTTGCTAAAAGACTTTTCTGGTGGTGGAGCTTGCTTGACAAAATTGTTACCTTTAGAGAATGTCTCTGGAAAGCTTCTCCGGTTGTATGGCCGCTTTAAATTTTCCTCTACCTTATATGCCACTTGTACAGCGTCCTCCATTGTATGTAACCTATTGGAAGCCAAGGAAGCACTAATCTGTGGATGCAAACCATTACGAAATTGTGCGACCAAAACATCTTCATCCCAATCAAAATCAGATCGGGTAGCCAAATAATAGAATCGGGCCACATATTCTTCAACAGTCATATTGTCTTGCCGTAATTGAGTAAACTTGAGATGCGTCCGTTGCTTGTAATCAAGAGGTAGGAATCGCCGGTTCATTGCCGCATACATCTCAGCCCAAGTATTTATCTCACCAATGCCGCGAGTTTGATTTTGTTTCTGATATTTAATCCACCAAACTCTTGTCGTGCCCTTCAATTTAGCTTCTGCAAACATCAATTTCCTAGGCTCTGACAATCCGTACCATTTGGAAAATATCTCCAAGCTATGGATCCAGTCAAGATATTCCTCAGGATTATGGTCTCCATTAAAATCATGCACATCCAGTCGTGCTCCTTTGTCAGCACCAAAAATTTCTCCATGTTGACCAACTCCATATGGTGGTGGTGGTGGTGGTGGTACGTGTCGTGATGGTGATGGTGGTGGGGATGCATTGGGAGGTGGAACATATGAGACGGAGTTGGAAAAATCCCCAAGTATGGGACTCTTACCTTTTATAGCTTGTGACAATAAGTCAATGGACGTCTGCATTTTTGCCATCATAGCCTGAAAAATTAAAATAGAAGCATCTACCCCATCAAGTCGGTTTGATATACCACTAATGGCCATGTTAGTTTCCTCTTTGTCGGCGTTAACACGTGCTAGGAGCTCATTGTTACTCACCATGACTGCAGGATATTTGATGCGGGATCCCGGGTTGAGAAAACCCTAATTAATCCGCTAATGGGCCCAACCAAATAACATGGAAGCTTGGTTCAATAAACAGTGGCAGAATTGTAAATAAACTCAAAACTCAGCCAGTAATGGCATCTCTGTAAATAATCAAAAATCTGATATAACTCCAAGTAGCAGGTTTAAGAATTCCTTCTCCATTTGATCACGAAAGCTCTTCGAAAAGTACTTATCAAAGAAGGCTCCGTGTGCTTTGTCTCCAAGTATGTCCGGGTAGAATTCCACCAGGCATTAACGTCTTCTTTGAGCATGTACGTAGCAAATAATACCTTCTCATCCTCCGTGCAAGTCATCAGACGAAAATTCTTCTCCATCTCAGCAACCCACTGTGCAGGCCATAGTGGTTTTCCTGGTTTTCCTGTGAAAGTAGGGGGTTTCAATTTCAAAAACCTATCCACCGCTCGGCTTAGGTCATCCTGCCCCTGTGCATTTGTTCCATACCATGGTGGTGGGTATGGATAGATTCCTTGATAGGTAGACAATGTTGGAAATTGGTGCGATGGTTATAGATTCTGTCTTTGACCCATCAGCCTAGCACTACCATCCATTGGCAGTGTGGTGTTATTTTCCCCAGACTCTGGTGTACCTTCTGTAGGGATATATCCTAGTGGCCTGAACATCTTCAGCATCTCATTCAGGAATGCTTTCTGCTGAGCTTCCATCTGATAAACCAAATTTGTCACAATTGTCTCCGAGTTAGTGTGAGGAGGTCCTGGAAAATTTATTGGTGCTATGGGACTTTGCCCTTCTCAACCTTCCGGTTTCAGGTTTTGCTCATCTACAGTTCCTGTTTCCACATAGTCCTTGGCTTGACTCACCCTTGAGTGGTGGCGCTTTCGTGAGCCTCTACGACCGTTTTCGCATACCATCTCAGATTATTTTTTTCTGCTTAGATCTAAGAAGAAGACATAACACATGAGGTACAATCGAATAGTCATAATAATGTTAGTCTTTAACAAGTGCAAGGCGAAACTTGTAAGGAAACTTAAATCAGAATTTTAAAAAAATTTCCCAAATTTTTTGAGCCTGGAATACATGTCCGGTCGCAACATACAGGTCGCAGCACTGTGTATGGTAGGGCGATCGGTATGTCCAGGTGGACAAACCTCTCGGAGTTCTAGACAGATATCGATCGATGTACCGGTCGCAGCCCTATAGGGTATGGCACGACCGGTATAGTCGACCAGTCAGGAATTTCTTCCTGACCGAGAGGTACCGATCGACATACCCAGGGGGTACCTGTAAGACCCGTATCAAACTAACCGGTCTTACCACTTTGTATCAGGTCTTCCTATCATGTTCGAGCCAAGCGTGAAGAAACCATAAGCTCAGGTATGAAATTTAACCCAAAAACAGTCAATTATGAGCGTGTGGTCACATGCCTAAACAGGTGTGATCGACCACACCTCAAAATAGTACAACCACAGGAATTTTGGTTGTGTGGTCGCATATTTCAAAGGGTGTGGTCGACGGGTTCTGCAACCCCACCTCCGACCACACGGATTCTAGACAGAACCGAATTTAGGAAACCTTCCTAATCCGAAGGGGGTTCTTTCCTGAACTCAGTAGGGCTTATTATGGAGGATTTTTCTCTATAAATAAGACATCCCTTAGCCTCTTTCACCCTTTTAGAACTCAAACTGAAAGTGGGAGAAAGAGAAGAGAAGGAAGAGAAGGAGAATTAAAGAAGAAGACTAAGGAGGAAGAAAATTCAGAGAAAACTCTGAATCTTCAACAAGCCTAAGGTATGAAAACATTCCCCATGTTAAATTGAGAGCCTAGAATAGTTCATGAAAGAGATAAGATTTAGGTGAAACCCAAATCATCAATCCATGGATAAATTCCAAGAGAATCCATGGGAGAAAATTATGTGGACAAGGGATTCTGTATAAAATACTAGTTCTAAGCCATAGAACAATCATAGGAAGGGCCATAATGATAAGACAAGGAATCTGAGCATGAAAGAATTGGAGTTGAGAGTGAAAGGTTGACCATCACACGTGTAGTCGCACGTGTGGTCGCATGATGTGCGATCATACGAGACACACATGTTCGTCCACATGCCCTCGGGAAGTTTCCAGGGAAGGTGTGGTCGCACGTGTGGTCGCAGGATATGCGACCACACCTTGCGACCTCACTCCCTGTAGTTGCAGAAACGAAGACCACAGGTGCTGCCACACCTACGGCCCCTCAGAATCTGTTAGTCTAAAATCATGGGAATTAATTCTAATATAAAATCTATAAATTTGTTAGGTTTCCAAGTGGTTTAAAAGAGATTTGCAAAGCTTGAACGAAGATCTACTATCAACCAAAGATGAGGGAACAAGACCTAAATTAATTGGCTAATAATAAACTATTTTTATTTATTGAGTCCAATATCATGAATGATTCTATGCTTGTATGGTTGTAATGTGCATTTTACATGTCATCCAATATTCCTGTTATTACTGTTCATGCATATTTAATTCTGTTTATTTATAACATAATGTGATGATGATGCTAGGAATAGGCATGTGAATTAATGTGTGTGGTTAGTATATTTGATACGAGTGGGGCATCAGGGGGAGGACGTGACACTGTAGTTCATCCTAGTCACCAGACTCTAGCTCTATCTCTACTCAAGTCTTGTCCACTGACATCATCGTATCGCCATTACCGTAGCAGAATTATTACGTCGTAGGGCATCAGGGGAGGTGGTCTCGGACCGTGTAATCTCTGACTCTACTGGGGGGCCTTAGCTCTATCTCTATGGACGTATTGAGGGATGCTGGGGTGAGGCCTTGGATACACTGTTTGACATTAGGATTGGTTAGTTGCGAGCCCAATTTGTAAGCCCTTGCCAATAGGGGCTTACGTGTTGGTATGGGTAGGGCATCAGGGGAAGTGTCATGCGGTGTTTGATCTGGGCACTTTAGCTATATCTCTATTCCATGATGGGTGCATGTGGGGCGGCAATGGTGTTTGATCCATTAGAAGGCTTCACACACTCATGTATAGAGGTGCGGCGACCACCTATTCTTTCTATTGCACATTGCAAACTTATGAACCAGACCAAAGATATGAATTGAATACATGCATATATTTGTTGCATTGTTTTGTTTGCTCACTGAGCCATGATGTGTGCTCACCCTTTCAACGTTAAATATTTTTAGTTGATGATATAGGTCCTACAGTAGAAGATTGTATGAATGCTCCAATGTACGGGCATGTTGCGGCGATGGATGCAGAAGCTATGATGGAGTCGCATGATTCGTCGTCCGAGTGCAACTCATGCGTCATTGATTAGATTATTTGTTGGATTATTTAGAAGATGTAATTTATTAATTTATTTAATTTTGTGTCTTAGTCTTTTGGAGATAATTGGATACCTTATTTATGTTATCGCTGTTAGATACTCAGTTCATTAATATTAAAGACTTCCGCTATTGTTTATTTACTCTGATTATGGTTGTGGATGTATATGATTTAAGCAAAGGGACATGGCCTATTCGAGATCCTGGTTGATCCGTTGGATCATAGGCGGTTCATCATACCATTCTGGTTGGTGCAGAATTGGGGTGTGACAACTTGGTATCAGAACTCTCGGGCTCTGTCTATTAAACCTGTATACTTCGAAAAAGTTTATGAACTGAGTTAGGTTAAAAAAAATTAAAAGCTTTAATAAGAACACACCATAAGCACCTGTGTTGTATGAAACAAAAATTAAGAAAGAGAATAATGTACTATTAAGATGAGAAATAAGTTTCATGTATACATCGAATAAAAAACTATATATATATATATCCAAATCAGAGTACAGTCCACAATCCGAACAGTTACTCTGTAGTACAAGGAAAAAAAGGAAAAGAATGCATCATGGAGCTAGGGGTGCTGGAGGAGTAGGTGCCTCACTATATCGATTATAATCCTCAACATATACCCTCGTAAGCCAGGCTACCTGAGTCTATGTCACCTGGAGACTAGCTGCCAGATCAGCCACCCGCTGATCAGTCGCACGTTGGGCCTCCTGAATCCCATGTAGCAGCCCCATCACATCATCTGGTGGTGGGTGCGAAGGACCAGCTGAGTGGGAAGGAACCCAAGAAGGGCCAGCTCCAGTAGTATGCTATGGAGATAGAGGAGGTATGGCGTCTACATCCATGAACATATGATCATCTTCCTCAGCACCACCCCCATGGACCTCTGTTGCTGCCGCCTCAGTGTCTGCTATCTCTACCCAAGTACGGGGACACACCATAGCGTTCCTCTCCTCGTCACTAACCTGCGCATCTCACATCCCCATCTTGCAGATGACCTCCCAGTCCAGGTCAGACGAGAAGGTATCCTCATGAATCTTCTCATCAACTAAATCAACATGCATGTATCATACTTGGTTTGACCCGGAGGTGTTGATGTAGCATCAGCAACTTGGGTAGTGATTTACATAGCAACTTGCATAGTCTGTCTCATCTGTTGTTGCTCTTGTATTTTATTGGGTCAAGTTTATGACAATCATAACCAAGGTACTTAATAGTCCAGGTGGTTGGCTGGAGTGATCTGGTTGTTCACCTCTTTTGATTCGCTCTAATCTGATTATCATTATCTAGCATCTGCTTAGATGAGTTTTCATTACCCATTCTCGAACCTGATAGTGGTGGGGTTAAGTTGCAACCTCTTCTTAATGCTCAGCGGGTAATGGATCAGCTTGTGGTGGATCTCACCCTGAGTCTCCATGTCACCCAGGAGTATAGTTACTCTTATTCTTAATGTATGGCCATTATTCTCTTATCTCTGTTGGATTTAGCCCGAGATTTTTTCCCTTTACCATTGCAGGGACTTAGGCATTACTAGCCATTTCCTTATTTCCCAAATACATCGAGTTTCACATCTTGTGAGTATCAACTCGGTGTTCCAATTTCTCTGCTTTACAGATGCTCCCTTCTTGCTACTGTACTATATCTTTTGTAAACTTAGGTAACTGCCCGACTTGTAGATAGTACCCTATATTATTTGTTTATCAGGATAAATTTTGGTCTTCTCTTTTTGTTTGAGTGTATATATGGTTCCACCTTTAATATGTACATTATTGTCATGTTTAAGTTCTATCTCAACCAACACAGGTGCTTATGGTGTGTTTGTATTAAAGCTTTTAATTTATCCTAACTCAGTTCATGGACTCTAGTGGAAGTATTTAGGTTTCATGGGAAAGGCCTGAGAGAGCTCTGATACCAAGTTGTCACACCTCAATTTTTGACTAACCAAAATGGTGTGATGAACCATCAACAAACCAACGGTTCAACCAGGATCTCGAATAGGCTATCCCACATATGATAAACTAAAACACATTCCACACTAATCAGAGGTAATAAAGTAAATAGCGGAAGTCTTACAGATAATGAACTGGGGTCTAATCATGATAAATAATTTATATTCCATTTATTTCCAAGTAACCAAAACATAACTTAATACATATTACAATATCCAAATATGAAAATTAAACATTAAGCGTATCTACAGTTGAAACGCTCGTTTAACAAATCACAATAGTCCTCCACCGCTTGCTCATTCATAGCCTCCACCCGTTCATATGTTGGCGTGTAGACATAATCTTCAATCATAGTACCTGCAAAGGTAATGTTTATTGGTGGCCAAAGGTTACATTTATTGACGCCTCACCTCTATATACGAGTGTGTGAAGCCACCCAAAGGTAACGTTTATTGTTGTCCCACATGCACCCACCATGGACAATGTTCACGCAAAGGTTACGTTTATTGCTGTACAGGTTGCCCATACCAATACGTAAGCCCCTGCTGGCGAAGGCTCGCAAACTGGGCTCGCAACTAACCAATCCTAATGTCAAACTGTGTATCCAAGGCCTCACCCCAGCATCCCTCAATACGTCCATAGAGATACGGATAAGGCCCCCCGATAGAGTCAGAGACTACACGGTTCGAGACCACCTCCTCTCATACACTACGACGTAATAGTTCTGCTAAGGTAATGGCAAAACGACGATGTCAGTAGACAAGACTTGAGTTAGAGATAGAGCTAGAGTGCTGAGGCCCGGCCTATGACATCCCCCCTGATACTCGCTCGCATCAAGCACACTAACCACACATATACATTCACATGCCTATTCCTATCATCATCATCATCATCACCATGTTATAAACAATAAATTTAAATATGCATGAACAGTAATAATAGAAATATTGGATGACATGTTGAATGCACATACAAGTATACACGCATAGAATCAGTCATGGCATCGGACTCAAGAAATAAAAACAGTTTATTATTAACCAATTAGTTTAGATCTTGTTCCCTCACCTATGCTTGATTGTAGATCCTCTTTCAAGCTTTAAGAATCACTTTTATATCAATATAAAACCTAACAAGTTGATAGATTTTAGCTAGAATTCATTCCGATAATTCCAAGTTTGCTGTTAAGTGGGGGTAACAGGACGGGTAGCAGTTTTCTGTGACCCCCAGGGGTAGGGTAGATGCCAGAGTCGGATGTTCCATCGACCCTGGGTACGACCACCCCTTTCCTGGGCTTCTCGAATGCTGGGGGTCGATGCTAGGGTCGGATGTTCCATCGACCCTAGGTGCGACCCCCCATGGTTTGAGTCAAGAATTTCATCCTACAGTCCACTATTTCATGTTTAGGTCCTATGGCTTACTTCCACAATCCATTCTATGCTTGTTCTATGGCTTAAAACTCTAGGTTTCTTCCTTACTTTGCCTACCATGATTTCCTCCATGAATTTCATTGAAATCCTCCCTTGGATGGATGATTTGGGTATCTCCTAAGTCATACCCTCTTCATGAACCATTCTAAGGTCTTAAATAAATCATGGAGAATGTATTCATACCTTAGGTTTGCTGAGATTCAGAGTTTCCTCTGAATTTCCTCCTCCTTGGTCTTCTTCTTCAATTCTCCTTCTCTTCTCCTTCTCTTCCTTCTCTTCTCTTTCTCTCAATCCAATTAGGGTTGTAAAAGGAGTGAAAGAGGCTTAGGGACGTCCTATTTATAGAGTAAAACCTCCCAAAATAAGTCCCATTGAGTTTAGGAATGGTTCCAATTGAAATTAGGAAGTTTTCTAATTTCCGGTTCTGTCGGCAACTAGGGGTCGATGGGGGGGTCAGACAATTCGAGACCCCTGCAACCCCCAGACCAAAAAGTCATGGGTCGGACAGGGGGTCGACCCTGCCTGTTTAGGCATGCGACCCTACCCTCATTTTCACTGTTTTTGAGTAAATTTCATATTGAGTCTTGGGTTTCTTCACACACTTGGTCCACTTGGCTCGACCATGATATGTAGACCGGTGTAAGGTTAGACCGGGTTCGTGGCATGCAGGTCTTACACAGACGATCCAGTGGAGTAAGGCGTGATTCACAAGTTTACTCTCATGTTCGTAGCTTTAAATATTTTGCCAGATCTGATAGATGAGGTAAAAGCAGCAATCCTACAAGATCCATGCTTTAGGATAGTACAAGAGGAATTAGAAATGGGTAGAACAAACCTTGACTTCACCTTGGATGCAAACAAGGTACTCAGGTACCATGGAAGGTTGTGCATACCTGAGAGTGAGGACTCAGACATCAGAGACAGAATCATGAGAGAGGCTTACAATACTCCATATTTGGTACATCCGAGAAGCACTAAGATGTACCATGACCTAAAGAGGTTGTACTGGTGGAGGGGTATAAAAGTGGATGTGGCCCGATTTATATTCCAATGTTTGAACTGCCAGCAAGTGAAAGCGGAGAGACAGAGTCCTGCTGGGTTATTACAGTCACTATCGGAGCCATCTTGGAAGTGAGATTGTATTATGGTGGACTTCATTACTGGACTGACAAGGACACCTAGAGCAGTAGATGCAGTATGGGTAATTATGGACCGTCTTACTAAGACGGCTCACTTCATCGCTGTCAGACCTTAGTACACCATGGATAGGTTGGCCAAGTATATATGGACAACATATTCAGGCTCCACGACATGCCAAAGAGTATAGTATCTGATAGAGATCCCCATTTCACATCCAAATTTTGGGCAGGACTACAGAAAGCCATGGGGACCAAGCTGAAATTTAGTATAACTTTTCATCCTCAAACAGATGGGCAGTCAGAGAGAACCACATTCAGATCTTGGAAGATATTCTTCGAGCTTGTGCCATAGATTTCAAGGGAGCTTGGGATAAGAAGTTATCGCTCATCGAGTTCGCTTATAGCAATAGTTGTCAGGCTATGATGCAGATGGTTCCATACTAGGTATTGTATGGAAAGAAATTTTGGACACCTCTGTTATGGAACGAGGTGGGATAAAGAAGGATCGTAGGACCAGAGTTTGTAAAAGAAACCTATCGAGTGGTTGATCAGATCAAGGAAAGAGTCAAAACAGCTCAGGTTCGACAAAAGCACTATGCAGATACTAGACGTCATTATTTGGAGTTTGCAATGGGCAATAAGGTGCTATTGAAGATATCACCCATGCGAGGTCTGAAGGGGTTTGGTAAAAAGGGGAAGCTATGCCTTAGGTATGTGGGACTGTATGAGATACTGACCAAACGTGGCAACGTTGCGTATCAGCTCGTACTACCACCATCTATGTCAGGTGTTCATGATGTGTTCCATGTCTCACTACTGAAGAATTATGTCAGGTACCCATCGCACATCTTGACAGCGGATCCTCCAGATTTGATAGAAGACTTGACATTCGAGGTTGTACCATTTATGTTCGCAAGCCGAAAGGTCCAACAACTCTAGAACATAGATATCTTCTATGTCAAAGTGCATTGGAGAAGCTAAGATGTTGAAGAGATTATGTGGGAGGAGGAGAACACAATGCGGAAGGAATATCCTCTTTTCGACTTCGAAGGTATATCTAAATTTTGAGGCCAAAATTTTTTTAAGAGTGGGGAAGTTGTGAGACCTATAGGCAAATTTCAAGATGAAATTTCTTTTAAGGGTAGGGGAGTTGTAAGACCCGCACTCCTCGAACCCGATCTAAACCTATGTTTCATGTCGTGACAGGTCTTCCCATTATAACCAGACCGATGAAACGAGTGGATGACGAACCACAAGTTCAGGTACGAAAATAGATGAAATGGATTTAAGAAATATACATACCGATCTTATGAATAATCGACCGGTATGTCTATATGGGCTGATTGTTCAGATTGGGAATGAATCCCAGTGGATCCCACCTTCTAAATCTCAATCCTAAAGACCTTCCTTACATAGAAAACTCTCCTAAAACCTATCCTAGTCTATATATTGATTCCTTACCCTCTTTAGATCCTTTTGTTGACTCTCACAAACCCTAGAGACAAGAAGGAGATCTGAAGAGGAGAAAGGAGTTAAGGAAGATTACAAAGGAGACTCCATTGGAAGAAGAACATTGTAGTTCATAGACCAATGGTGAATGCCTATACCTATCTTGTTCTTATGTTGGACTAGAGTATGATCAATACCTTGAAAGACTATTTATTGATCCAAAACCCTATTTCATCGATAAACCCTAGATCTGTAAGTGGGAAATTCTTAAGTAATGCTATAGGAATGAAAACTATGAATGAATGGACTAGTTGGAAAGACTGTAACTAACCTTAGAATGGTATAGGAGGAACCTTATAAACCAAATCGAAGACTGGTAGAAGATGAGATCAAATTGGCGGACTATGGAAGCATACCGATAGACTATATTGGTGGCACCTGGGTGCGATCGGTACCCATCCAGAAACCTACCAGGTTTGTCCTTTTGGACATACCAGTTGACCCATCTGTGCTACAGTGGTGCCTCCGATATGTACACAAAGGGGTAGTTTTTTACCCTAGTTGGATTTCGACCAACGTAAACCCTAGGAAACTAATTCTGATCAACCCTTAATGTCGTGTAGGACCTTTTGATAGCAAGGTTGGACTCTGTGACTCAGGGAAGGCTTGGTATGAAGCGTGAGGTAAGAAAATCAGACCTAAACCCTAATTAACTAATAACAGTAAAATATTGTTAATACTTATTGTTTCTGTGGTGTGTTGCTTGTGCATATCAACATGTCATATTTACTTTCTATTATTAAATCTGTTCATGCATACTTGCTATGCTAGGATTTTATTGTTAAGTATGTGTTTATTTTCGTTGGTGTGTAGAATGGGAAGGGCCTAGGGTCTTGGATCTTTCCTCACACTAGCACATTTTCATATTGCCACTATCTTAGCATGCTTGGTATGAGTAGGGTATCAAGGGGAGGACACTGTATTGTGGTTCAGCCTGATCACCAGACTCAAGCCCTATCTCTATTTCATAGGGAGCTATACTAGGATAGGGCCTTGGACACTGTGACGACATATAGGATTAGTTAGTGTCGAACCCACTTGCAAGCCCTCACCAATAGGGGTGTAGGTATTGGTGCAGTGTAGGGTATTAGGGGGAGGACATGGTATTGAGGTTCAGCCTAACCACCAGACTTGAGCCCTAGCTCTATACTGGAGTGAGTGATGTGGGGTGTCAGTGGTGTGTGATCTGTTGGGCATACTCACACTCTCGTACGTGGAGGTGTGGTGGCCCCCTATCCTTACCATACCACTTTGCAAGTATACCAAACCAAATATAAATGTTGCTCGTACATATTAGTTGTTGTATTGTTTGATTTCCTTACTGAACTAAATTGTGAGCTCACCCTTGTATATACATCATTTTTCAAATGTTGATGCATGTTACATTGTGGAGGACTATGTTGCCGCTCTAGCGTATGGAGTTGTTGCTGCCTTTGATGTGCAAGCAGGAGAGGACGATCATGACGCATCGTGCTAGTGCTCTTTCTACATGTACCTTTAGGATATCCTTGGTTTATTTTATTTTATTTCAGTTTTGACTTATAAAACAATGTAATAGAGGTTTATTACATTTTGGTTCATTGAATAATTTAAATAATTTATTTATTTATCAATAAATTACTCAATTCTTTTAGGCCTCGTTTGATAACACTCCAGCTCCCATGGAGCTACTTCTGGTCCGGAGTCATTTTCTACTTCTTCTCCAGAGTCGAGAATTTTTAGAGTAGAATACTGTTTGATAACGCTACTCCAAAATCAAAAGACTATGCTTCCAGAATGCTATTTGGTTGTGGTGGTAGTGGTGGTGGTGTTGGTGGCGGTGGGGGGTGGTAGTGGTGGTGGTGGTGACGGTGGTGTTGGTAGAGGCGGGGGTGGTGGGTGGTGGTGGCGGTGGTGGTAGTGGGTGGTGAGTGGTGGTGGCGGTGGTGGTGGTGGGTGGTGGTGGCCGTAGAGGTGGCGGTGGCAGTGGCGGTGGCCTAGAGGTGGCGTGGGTGGCGTCAGTGGTGGTAGGTAGTGGTGGTGGTGGTGGTGGTAGGTGGTGGTGGTGGCGACTGCAATGGTAGGTGGTGGGTGGTGGTGGCGGCGTCGATGGTAAGTAGTGGGTGGTGATGACGGTATCGATGGTAAGTAGTGGGTGGTGATGGTGGTGGTGGTGGAGGCTGTGGTGGTGAGTGAAGGGTGGTGGTAGTAGTGGTGGGTGGAGGGTGGTGGTGGTGGTGGTGGCTATGGGTGGTGGTGGTGATGGCAGTGCCAGTGGTGGTGGTGATGGCAGTTGGTAGTGGTAATAGCTCCAATTTTTTAGCTCCCATAGACATTTTTTGAGCGGTTCACTCCATGGGAGTCAAAATTTGAATCGTGTTTATCAATCATCATTCTACTCTGGATTAGCTCCGGAGCTAAGAAGTAAGGAGTTAGAGTGTTATCAAATGGGGCCTTAGTAAGTCTTTCATTGTATTATTATATTCTGATTATGGGTAGTGTGCATTGGTCTAGTGTCGATACTGTCTTATTGAGATCTTGGGGTGAACCGTTGGTTTAGTGGCAGTTCACTCACACTTTTGGTTCAGCCGAAATTGGGGTGTGATAATAAAAGCTGAAGCTCTTATGATTTTCTTAATGTAAATGCCCATTTTGTTTATTAGAGGCATTTTCATCATTTGGTCATTTTAGGTCATTATGAAAAAAATAAAGAGAAGAAAATAATTTATATATATATATATATATATATATATATATATATATATATATATATATATATATATATATATATACACACACACACACACACACACACAAAAGGTGTTGGGGGGGGGCGGCTTTCTATTGGGTTTGGATTTGTTTCTTTTGTATTGGGTTCATCTTTTTCTTAATGGGCTTCGCTTGGGTCCATTTCATGAGGGCTTCATGGTCTATTCCCAATAGAACAAGAGAAGAAAAGAAGAGAATAACAAATCACGTGCCGACGTAGACGGAGAAGAGTAGTGTCCAATGGTTAAGAGAGAAGAGAACCACTAGCTGATTGTTGAAAACACAAAGGAGAGAGCACTCTCCGATTGGTTTTTATTTATGGGTTTTGGGGATAATTTTGTAATTATATTATTCTTTTTTTCAAAAAGGTTAAAAATGATTTTTCCTCCTTATTGTTGGTAAATGCAATAAGGGTATAATGATCCTAACCCGTCAAAGGGGTAGTATGTGTAGTTGTTATCAACTTTAGGTTGTCTTTCTATTATAGTCAAAGGTCAGGGGTGGTATGAGTAATTTACCCAATAAAATGAAATGTTACTTTCAAATAGAAAATGATTTAAAAAATGTTTTTTTATAATGTCAAGAGAATGTTGATAGATAAAAAAAGAGAAGATTCTTCATCTAAACACAAACTCCATGTGGCTAGGGAGACAAAAAGATTCAATTAGATTAAAGGAGGGATCAGGCTCCGAATCGCCCGTAAGTGATTCAAGGGATGGAGCATCATTTGGATGACTGCCACATAGCTTTTCAAATACCCAACAATCAGAGATTAAAAAATGTAAAAGATGTTTTTTGAATACTATATCTAATTAAATGAGAAAAGAAAAACAAAATCCCTAAAAAACACCATTGTGTTCATGGGAGAGCGAGGAAGACAAAGGACAATAGTAGAAGGAGTTATGCCAAAGTCTTGCCGGAGTCCCTGCTACTGCATCGCTGGTGCCAGATTCGTTCTCTAAAGTAAAATCTGCCATGCGTGGCTAAAATCTGATTTTGCTGCAGTTTAATGACTATTTTTTAAGATAGTAATAGCTCAAATTTATAAAACACCAACCTACACTTAAATCATATAAGAAAATGGCACCTATAAATATAAAAGTTAAAAATTTGATGACATCTTCCAAAGAGAAATAGGAGGAGAAACCTAAAATGATGATGAAAACTGAAAAGACTATATGTATCAAATTTACCCTCACAAAATGGATTTAAAAATAGAAAAAATGACCCATCTCAATAGCTTGAAAGAGTCCTATTTCTAATATCTTTCTCTGTACAAGTATGTCAAAGAATTTCTCTAATTATAAAAAATAATCATAGAAAAATGAATCGAAAAGTCTAATTACAATGAGGAATCCAAAGGAAATGATATCTGCAAAGACACAAATATTAGTTGTTGTTGTTGAGGTCTGTATAGATCATAAGGTTCCCATAGAAAATTAAGAGGGCAAAATTTCCTCACTTCAAGTCCCGCCCATGGTTTTCCCTTCCTGTTCCAATGTAGCAAACTTACCATGCCTAGATGTAATGTTCCGTAGCTGCCCACCAAATTATCACCACCGAGACCATGTTGGTTCCATCAATGATCCAATGCCGGCGAATGCAGCAGCAGGGACTCCGGCAGAACTCTTCGTCTTCCTTGCTCTCCCAAGAACACAATCGTGTTTTTTAGGGATTTTGTTTTTCGTTTTTGTCATTTTCCATTTGATTAGATGCATTATTTACATAACATCTTATTTTACATTTTTTTAATCTCTGACTGTTGGATATTTGAAAAACTTATGTGGCAGTCATCCAAAGGGTGATTCAAAAGAGCCCGATCCATTAAAGGTGTCATAGGGTTGACAAGATTAATGGATGTATTGAAAATGGAAATTAAAAAAGGGGAAAAAATATTATTTTCTCCCCTATGGTTTGCCTGAAGGACAAATGCCGCCCAATGTTTCAAAGAAGTATAATTGTCCCATTTTTTTAAAGGTGTTAAACTTAGTATTTCTATGGACAATTCTACCCCTGGACATTTTGTTACCTAAAAACGTAGCAAACCCAAATGTTTCAAAGAAGTACACCTGTCCTATTTTTTTCTCTCTCTTCCCGTCTGCAAGGATGGCACTGATTTTCGTCGTCGTGGTTGCTTCATTGCCTATGGTGCTAAATTGCTCAGTGTGCCCCCCAGCAGTGCCCCAACATTGGGATCTAATTATCTAAAATCAGGAATATATTAAGAAGGGCTCTAAATACGGAGTCAGATCGTCTCCTATAAGTGTGAAGAACAAGATACCATCCAGCTGCCGCTCAATGAGTGACAGTTGGATGGTTTTACATCCTACAGATGTTATTGATTAAATGATAAATAGAATTCGCTACTAGCAAGAAGAAAGATAAGCGGGCATAGGCTGCTTTTGACATTGCTCTAGCGTAGCCAGTTGACTAGTTGGTTTCAACAGTTTGTTTACTCCTTTGCCTTCGATCGATTGGACCCGGCTCTCCTTTCGTCGAATCGTAACCGGCATCTCGTTGAATTGGACGTAGTAGCAGTAGGAGAAGACGAAGAACCATACCAGAGACTTGGGTAGCCAGATAAGGGTCACCTTATCTGTCACACACCAATTCTGGCTGAACCAGAAGTGTGAATGAACTGTCACTGAACCAACGGTTCACACCAGGATCTCAATAAGACCGTGTCCACTCATGCAAACCATTTCACATAACCATAATCATAATATAATAAAATACAGCGAAAGTCTTAAATTAAAATGAACTGAGTAATCTATTGATAAATTTAATAAAATATCCAGTTATTCAAATATCAAAATATAATTAAATATCCTTACATCAATTGTATCTTCAACCAAAAATAAAATAAATTAAATCAACATCCTAAAGGTACACGCAGAAAGGGCACTCGGATGTAGCGTCATGCTCGTCCTTTCCTACTTGCACTTCTAAATCAGCAACGCCTCCATACAACGGAGCATCCATATAATCCTCTATAGTATAACCTGCATCAACATCTAAAAACATGTACATATACAAGGGTGAGCTCACAACTTAGCTCAGTAAGACAACCAGACAATGCAACAAGCATATGCAAGAGTAACATTTACATTATAGTCTGATTTTAAGTTTGTAATGTGTTATAGAAAGGATTGGCGGCCACCGCACCTCTAAACATGAGTCTGTGAAGCCTCCCAATGGATCAAACACCACTGTCGTCCCACATGCACCCACCATGGAATAGGGATAGAGCTAAAGCATCTGGATCAAACACCGCCAACACTTCCCTTGATACCCTACCCATACCAACACGTAAGCCCCTATTGGCGAGGGCTTGCAAACTGGGCTCGCAACTAACCAAACCTATATGTCATCATAGTAGGTCTTATCCCAGCATAGAGATAGAGCTAGAGTCTAGTGGCCAGGCCAGAGACCACAGTGCCACTTCCTTCCCCTGATACCCTACCCGCCGCAAGCATGCTAAGATAGAATGATACGAAAAGGTGCTAGTGTGAGGAATGATCCCAGACCCCCGGCCCTTCCCATTCCACACACTAACGAAAACAATCACATGCCTAACAGTCACATCCTAGCATAGCGAGTATGCATGAACAATAATAATAACTAAATGTAAAGAATGACATGCAAGTATGCACAAACATCAGTCCACAGAATCATAGTTGTTAACAACGTTTTATTATTATTAAATTATTAGGGTTTAGGTCCGATTCCCTTACCTGACGCTTGATTGATAGCTTGCTCCGCATCACAGAATCCAAACTCGCTATCACAAGGTCTTACACGATGTTAGGGTTGCGTTAGAATAGTTTTCTTAGGGTTTACGTTGGTCGAAAAACCAACAAGGTCAAAATACTTCTCATAGAGCAGATCGGTCGTAGGTACCAGTCACAGGTACCGGCCGTGGAACTGTGGGGAAAGGTGCTACCAGTATGGTCGACCGGTCCCCAGAAGACCAGCCTCTGGGATATACCGGTCGCAGGTACCGATCGCATAGGGTGTGACCGGTATAGTCGATCGATATGTCTCCAGAAGACCATACATCTGGTTTTCGCCTTCCGTCGGTCACCCCCTATTGATTCTAGGGCTTCTCCTACACATTCTAGGTCTGAGCACTGAGTTAGAGTTGTTTCCAGCTCCATTTAAGTCCTAGTTTCGATGATTTTCAACCTAGAACTTGAATCTAGGGTTTACCGACTGGATTAGGGTTTTATGGCAAAATATGGTTTAGATCAATACCTCGCTTTGCATGGTATTGATCCAATCATAACTAACCATCCTAGAACGATTAAAGTAGAGGAAGGTTTAAGCACTTACCGTTGGTTCGCGGTAGAGAGTTCTTTGTCCAACGGCAATGGCGGCTCTTCCCTCTCCTTCCTAGCTTCTTTTTCTTCTTTAACCTCTTTCTCCTCTCTAGGGTTTGTGAGGATCAATGAGAGAGATTTTAGGAGGTTTAAGGGTCCTTATATAGGCTAGGGTTGAGTTTAGGAAGTCCCCTCATGCTAGGAAAGTCCTAGGGTTTGAAATTTGAAAAGTGAGACCCACAGAGATTCTTTTTCGGATCTGAGTGGTCTGCTGCGCAGGCTATACCGGTCAACCGGTACCAAGACCGGTACCATCGACCGGTATGAAAATTTCATCCTAAATTATGGTCTGTTTCATACCTGGTTGTCATCAGCTCGTCCCCGTCTGGCCCGGTGATGATTGGAAGACCTGTTATGACATGAATTAAAAGTTTAGATCGGGTTCATGGAGTGCGGGTCTTACAACTCCCCCACCCTTAAAAGAAATTTCGTCCCCAAAATTTGCATGTAGGTTTCACATTATCTCTGTCTCGTCACCCTACGTGATATAAGAAAAGGCTTTCTGCAGCAATCACTGGAAGCCCACTTTCATTAGTGAATATTCGACATGTCAAAAGATGCTTGTTCAGTAGAAGTCTGAGCTAGGGGCATGAGCTATGGATCTTATTGATTAAATGATAAGTAGATTATGTATACCTTTACCTACCGAATCATCTACCCATTTCACAAACCAAATCAAATCAAACCCCCGAACATAACTGACTGTCCTGTTCTTCTCAAACTGAAAATGAAAAAGATTTTTTGAAAGTGGAAGAAGTTGGTAGAGAGATTTGATGGAACACCATTCTTCTCAAAACTGTCTCCAGAAAACCTGCGAATGGAAGGAAACGGCTCAAAACTGAAAATGAAAAACCAAAAATGAAAGAGGATAAAGTTGCATGGCAGATTTGAGGGATCAAACCCATTTCTTTACTGAAGAAGCTTGTTTCCACAGGCAAACCGAAGCTTGGAAGAAGAAGAAGGTTGTTGCTAAGCCTTTGCTTCACTAACTCTAACTTAAATTGTTGATAATACAAGTTTAAATTATGCAATATCAGCTACTTAACCTCTTCAAGCAATAAATCTGGCTAGGAACACAAGAAGCTGAATTGGGCTAAAAATGACCTGAAATTCCTACATTCTTACATCTTTACACCAAATAGGGGAAACATAACAAAAAATTAGTAACAGATATGAAGAGGAAGGGCACTTTGGGTGGTCATAAACTGATAATGGTATTCCGTTAGGGTTTTGTAAATAATCAGCATCATGATTGTTCTAGAAGATTCTCCAGGTATAAGTTCAGTATATATCTCCTAGTTGATTGCACATCAGGCCTCTTCTCACTAGGTTCATACTTTCCCTTTGCCGGAGTTTCTGGAAGAATGATGTTCCCTCAAATCTCTCCTGCAACTTCTTCCTCTTTCAAAAAGTCTTTTTCATTTTCGATTTGGAGAAGAACAGGACAGTCATTTATGTTCGCGGGTTTGATTTGATTTGGTTTGATCCGAATCCTCTAGATGCCAAGGTAGAAAACATGAACATTTTTAGAGAGAAAAAATCAAATCTAGACAAATTGAAGCTTGTAAATTGTTAATGGAATTGAAGATTGATATTCCATGTATTAAATCGAAAGCACTCAAAAACAAGCTTGTCGTATCTACTGCATCAGGGGAAGAGAGAAAGAAGGCCTGAGCTTACAACATGTTGCAATAACGATGAGATTCCTCATCCGCATTTCATATGAATCCAAACCTATTGAGCCACAATCGAGAACAAGAAGAGAGGAAGATTCATATGTTGTTTTGAAAAAACCTATAGCCCCACGGTGCTTGCAACCATGGTATTGAGGTCTTGTTTCGAGGAGGATAAGAGAGAGAGAGAGAGAGAGAGAGAGAGAGAGAGAGAGAGAGAGAGAGAGAGAGAGAGAGTTGTAGAGGATTCAATTTCTCTTTTGTTCATCATATCAAGAATAGCAATTTTGGTTTCATTTTTTTGTTCATCATGACAATGGAAAGATTTTAGTTTAGGAAGTGTAATTTACGCTTGGAAAAAACACATCTCCCTACCTTGCAATTCATCCCCAGCTTTCCATCTTTTAACCAGGTGAAATGCTTTGATTTACTATGCCTATAAGGATGCCGGTGTTGACAAGCCATCCAAAATTAATTTCATTGAAATCACAAATTTTGATTCCTCTCTATAAAGACTCACTTTGCCGCCCAGATCATACCTGCTGCTGGAAACCCATCAGAAGAGGTAAAAACTCATGGTGGTTGACCCTTGATTCGAAGAGTGGTGCGATTTGGAAATGAAGGAACAGTTCTTGTGGATTGAATACACAACACAAATTATATTTGATTTTGTTCAATCTTATTAAGCCTAAGATTCAAACCTCATGAGGATATAGTGTTTTCAGAATTTATTTTCCTACTCTTGGAATAGGATATAAGTTACCATGGGTGTGGATTATCTAATGGTGATTAAACAATGGGTATGATCAGACTATTCCAACAGCTTATGCATATCACATTTTCATGTCTAATAAGAGTTTGGAGATGTCCTATGATATAATGCTTGGACAGCAATGCTATGATGGGCATAATTCTAGGAAGGGCAAAGTTTCATTGAGGGTCATAATTTTCTACACAAAATTATGCTTTTCCAATGAGTATGAGAGAAAAGAATGAAGGTCAAAAAAAAAAAAAAAAAAAAAAAGGAGACTATATATGTCAAAATAAAAAACGGAAAAATAATTATCAATAATATGCTTCTGACAAAGATTAGGGGAACCCAAAAGGGGATAGATCAGTTGGCAAAAGACCAACAACTCAAAATGATGAGGTCATGAGTTTAATTCTCCTTGGGGTTCTACCTACCCCCTAAAAAAAAGGAGATTAGAGGATAAAAAAAATTTCCTAAATTAAATTGAGTCCATGAACTCTAATAGGGAAGAGTAGCCTTATTGGAAAGACTTCCTAGAGAGAGTTATATAAATAAGGTTTTTCCTTCTAAAAACTATACTTTCTCCAATGGGCAACAAAAAAAACAATAGGATGAAAACTAGTAATAACATGATAAAGGGGAAAACAACTAAAGAAACAGATTTAAATAATATAAGATTAGAGAAGTAACATATTACGTTCCCCTACATATGCTTTATGAAAAAAAAAAGCCATAAAATACTTCAAAGTTCCTAACAGTGAGGTAGACCAGTTTCTTTCTCTTTTTTAATAGAGAATCAAGAATAGAAAACTAAATAACATATTGATAAAGAAAATGATAAAAAGATAAATACATACTGAATAGGGAAACTAGGCCAAATGACAGCAAGCATTTTAAAGACAACCTGTAAGAAAAAAGAAAGATTCTTTTGAATGCTCGACCAATAGTGCAATAAGAAATCCTTATTCTAAAATCTAAAGAATGAAACCACAAGAAGCAAACTCCCCACTAATTCTTTTGTTAGACAAAAATTGGAGCACAGTAGCATTTTGGGATGAAATGGCCACCACAAATATGCATCCATAGCTCCCAAGCCGACTCTGAAACAAACATTTACATTGTTAGCAAACCTAATTCGGATGTCGATATCAACGGGGAAGGTATTGGCTCTTGTAGCTCAAAGTGGGGCTCAAAATGGGGTGCAACAGGCAAGAACTCATGAACTCCCATAAGGAGGAGTAGCCCACCACTTCTAGGTGCAGCCCTTGGAACTTGTATCTACCATCTTTCTTTGTTTTGCCACAAGCAATAGCAATAGGAGATACAAGGCTCGGAACAAAACTTTTTGCTTGAAACCAGCTTGGAATTGCTTGAGGTATTTGAACACGCATGAATTACTTCTTCTCTAAACAATGGGCAAGAAGAAGGGTTCCACGTTCAATTTCTACTGTGTACAGAAGCAAGTTATTGCTCAGCATACCCACAAGATCGAAACAAACGAAAAAATTACGGCCCATCTTAGGCACTGTGGTATGATCACAATAGTACAACTGACTGCCCTTGGACTTATTAATATCTATTAACCGCATACGAAGGATAGATGGTTCATCATAAAAATCAAGACGATGATGCAAGGCCAAGGAACCCTTGATCTCTGTTAATCCCAATTCATAATAAGGAGGCAACTCTATAGATGGATGGAACTCTATAGTGCTAAACTTATCATCGTCGAGGTTGAACACAAGGATTATTGGTTGGTCACTGAACTCATGTGTTGTGGGCTTGAATAATGCAATAGAGTACCCCATTCATGAATACCATCCCCTCGATTGCACGACGCGGCCAAGAATCATCTCGTGAATAAAATGATTGGTAAGGGATCTCTATTTCTCTCCATGAACTTTCACCAAGTGTTATAATCTCGCCCTTCAACCCACAATCATCATCAACATCACTAGAAAAACTTTGTTTCTTAAAAATTTGAATAACTTTGTACTTGCCTGAGGAATCCACACCAAAACCAATTTGACCCTCAGCAATGTCCCCCCCATTAAAAAAGCGCCCACCACCTACGGGCAACATCGTACACTCTTGTGTGATTGGGTTACATATGAATATACCATAAAAAATACTGCAACATCCATACCAGAAGGTTGAAACCATGCAAAGCAAACCATTGCAAGACCCAACAATGATGAAATTCAAACAATGATCCTGCTTCTCATACTTAAAGGTATACTCCAACGAAATGTCCCTTCCTTTCCACATATCTTTTCCTTCTTTATCTTTGTCCAACAAAAGCAACCAATTTTTTCTCACCTGATTAGACCAAAGAATAAGGCGATGTGGTCGACTCTTCGCTCTTTTAAGCTGCAATTTAACGAATGATGGGTCTTCGATCAAACTGAACCAGCTTTTACAAACGCTCATGAATTGCATAATAGACTCTATGGGGAGCCTTGATAATATTTCTGAGACAATCTCACAAGGTAGGTGCTTAACTTCTTTCATTTGGGTCCTTCAAGAATTAAAATAAATCAACATCAATAAATGCACAAATAGTAATAACACTGAAAATAAAAACAAGAAAAGCAAAGCATCAATGCACAAAATATGATAGCCACAGGTCGGTATAATAAGATTTGGCTACAGTGCAGTGTTGTATAACTCAGAGAACGACTCATTTGGGATCCACATCCTCTTCTCCCTGGACAGCACAACCTTACCCGGATGGCCGACATGTGGCTCTAGGTGAATCTGAGACGCACGTCCAAGTTGACACCCAGCCGTCGAGCCTAGCTGATAGGGGGTGTCGACTCGGATGTGCATCTCTGATTCACCCGAGAGCCAGGTTTCGGCCATCCGGGTAAGGCTGCCACGTCCTCCCATAACCATTGGGAGGAGAAGATGTGAATCCACTCATTTGTGGCTTGCAAATGGAGAGATGAGAACAAAATAAAATATTGTTATTAAATAAGAAATGAATTAAAAATGACTTAAAAAAATATAGGGAAAATATTTGCCACACCCCCTATAGTTTATCTTAATCTCATCCACCCGCCATTGTTTGCGATAATATCCCTAACACCCTTTACTTTTGAAATGTTGTATCCATCAAACCTTTTCTTTAGGTGATGCAGTAGCAGTGTCATGGATGGATCGACACGAGCCAATTTGGCTACCCAAGCCAAATCTGAACCGGCTCAAACCCAAACCAACCTTTTGGTCTGGAAAGGGTTGGTAGATGATTAATTAGATTAGGAAGTTTTAATCTATAGGTTTCCTTATTTACTATTTCTATTTTATGCCATAGGTATTAGATTTGATTTCATAAAGATGTTATTTACTTTCTAAGTTTACTTCAAATTAGTTTAGGAAAGTTCTACCTTTAAATAGAATATGTATTAGGTTTTATTTTCAGAATTGGAAGATTTGAATGAAGGGAAGAATTGATTTTGGTAGTGAGCCTGCGGCAGAAGTTTGAAACTCTCTCTCTCTCGTCTATGTGAGCAGGAACAGCCATCCATTAGGCTATCTTCCCCCTTCTTCTTCTTCATTCTTCTTCCTCTCCCTCTCTTTCTGTTTCCCTTCCTTCCTCCTAACCTCCCCTGTTCTGGGCGGTAATCCCAGCCCCAACGACCACTATCGAACTCCTTCGATAACAATCAGTTCGAGCCAAGCTTTGGGAACTTAGTTCGCCTTCCTAAAGCGACCCAGCTCCTAGGTTCTCATCCCCATCAAACTCCCCTGATGTGAGAAAACACTTTGAAGTCAGACCTGCATATTTTCTTACCGCCAGATTCTGATTTCAGAATTTTCTGCGCAAAGAATCTTTCTTGTTCTCTGGTTTAATTTGTTGGATTTAGTAGGACTATGAATCAGCAACTCCTCCTCCAAATTTCAGATCGATCAGAGCTATATTGAGGGAGCTCTCCTCTTTCATTCGAAACTGGTTTCCGCTTCCCTCTTGTTTGGTTCGTGAACAGCTTATTAAGATTGAAGAAGACTCTCCATTGTGTTTTCCTGAATTGCCCTTGCCTTATAAAGTAAACTGTTTTGTTTAACCTTATTTCTTTATTTCTAATTCCAACCAGTCCCAAGGTATTGTTTGGCAACAATCCCAATCGACTGTTGATGCGTACCAGCAGAGGTATGAAGAGCTATTTTTCTTCGCTCCGACAAGTATGCAAGAGGAAGAAACCATGACCCGTAGGTTCACCATGGGATTACGAGGAAGTATCCGAGAGCATGTCTTAGGTTTGGAGAAGAAAGTATATAACGAGGCTGTATAGAATGCTAGGGTAATTGAATCAAGCCAAAGAGACAACTTCTTTATTCAAAACAGGGGACTGAAGAGGCCTGCTACTGAGATTTCAGGTGGAGGGAACACTAGACCATTCCGCCCATACAGGACTCAGTCTACTGTGGTGCCAGCAAGGAATACTACTGCACCACCACCGTCATAGTTAGCTGGACAAAACCCAAATGTCAAATGTTTCAACTTTCAACAATTGGGTCATTATGCAAAGACCTGTACACTACCTAAAAAGCAACTGCCACAGCAAGGAAAGATATTCGCAGTCACCACTGAGGAGGCAGCCACATCACCTGATGTAGTTACTGGTGTGAATCTGTCCCTTACTATTTGGCTTACTATTTTGTTGTGATTGAGCATGTAGAACTAAGGGATAATTAAATTTCAGGAACTGTAAATATAGCTGGTGTACCCGCCAGAGTACTCTTTGACTCTAGGGCTACACACTCCTTTGTTCTATGTCTTTTGGGAAGTGAATGGGATTACCTGTCAAGTGTTTAATCCTAAGCTTGATAATTCATTCTCCGTTGGGAGTAGAAGTGGCGTTGAATGAATGCTATGGGCCGTGTTCAGTTAGTATTGAAGGCCGAAACCTAGAAGCAGATCTGGTTCAACTTGAGATAGCAGACTTTGACGTCATCATGGGAATGGATTGGCTAGGCCATCATTCAGTTAGCTTATTATGTGGCAAAAGAAAACTTCTGTTTAAAGATGAGAAGGGAAAGGAGTTTAGCTTCACTGGAACCAAATTACCTAGGAAGCGGAAACTGATCCTCTCTGCCCTAAAAGATAAGAGACGCTTAAAGAAGGGAGGAGTGGGGTACTTAGTGTCTGTGGTCGACATCACTGTAGAGGTGCCAAAAATGGAAGATCTAGATGTGGTTCAAGAATTTTTAGATGTATTTCCAGAGGATCTACCAGGTCTACCTCCAGACAGGGCTATAGAGTTCGTAATAGACCTCATGCCAGGGTCGGCGCCGATGTCTAAGGCACCATACATGATGGCCCCTACAGAATTAAAGGAGTTGAAGACCCAGTTACAAGAGTTACTAGATAATGATTTTATACGACCAAGAATATCGCCATGGGGAGCACCTATATTGTTCGAAAAGAAGAAGGACAGTAGTGTACGACTATGTATCGACTATCGAGAGTTAAACAAGCTAACCATCAAGAACCGATATCCTTTGCCTAGGATCGATGATCTGTTCGACTAGTTGTAGGGTCCAAAGGTTTTCTCGAAGATTGATCTTAGATCAGGGTACCACCAATTGAAGATCAAGGCAGGAGATATTCCAAAGACTACTTTCAGGACAAGGTATGGGCGTTATGAGTTCCTGGTAATGTCGTTCGGGTTGACTAACGCTCTAGCGTCGTTCATGGAACTGATGAACCGAGTGTTTCATGACATGTTGGACACTTCGGTCATCGTATTCATTGACGACATCTTGGTCTACTCAAAGGACAAGGAGACTCATGCAACACATTTGAGAGCAGCCCTACAACGGCTAAGAAGGGAGAAGCTTTAAGCCAAGTTCAAGAAGTGTAAATGTTGGTTGAAGGAAGTGGCCTTCTTGGGTCACGTAGTATCTGCAGACGGTATCAAGGTAGATCCAAGCAAGATTGCAGCCATAGTAGGATGGATTGCACCGAAATCAGTTGCAGAGATTTGTAGTTTCATTTGATTGGCTGGTTACTATAGAAGATTCCTGGAAGATTACTCAAGGATCACCGTTCCACTTACCAGACTAACCAAGAAAGGAGAAAAGTTTATATGGATAGATGAATGTGAGAAGTGCTTTCAGACTTTGAAGTCAAGATTAGTCTCTGCACCTATCTTGACCATCCCAGCACCAGGCTTGCCGTTTACCCTATATACGGATGCCTCAAGGTTGGGTCTTGGATGTGTGTTGATGCAAGGAGAACAAATGATTGCCTACGCATCAAGACAGTTAAAAGAGTAAGAGAAGAACTATCCTACGCATGATCAGGAGTTAGCTGCGGTCATTCACGCAATCAAGACTTTGAGGCACTACCTTTATGGTGAAAAGTTTCAGATTAAGTCGGATCACAAGAGTTTAACTTACCTTTTTACTCAGAAGGACCTGAATATGAGACAGACGAGATGACTGGAGCTATTAAAAGATTATGATTGTGACATCTAGTACCATCCGGGTAAGGCAAATGTTGTGGCTGATGCCTTAAGTAGAAATTGGGTATTGAAACCTGAGGTAGAGCCTCGTACAAATGTTGCACTGTATGCTACAGCCTCAGGCTCAATAAAGAATGATAAAGAGCATATATTAGAGACTGCAGGAGATCCAGTGGAACAGGGCTTAATTCATAATTTCACATTGATGTTCTCAGCTTTGAAAATCTCATCAGATCTAATAGATGAGGTCAAAGTAGTAATCCTATAGGATCCACACCTCAAGACCGTGCAAGAAGATCTAGAGAAGGATAAAAGCAACCCTGATTTTACCATGGATTCAGACAAGGTACTCAGGTATCATGGACGATTATGTACACCTGAGAGAGAGAACTCAAATATCAGAGATAGAGTTATGACAGAAGCTCATTACACCCCATATTCGGTACATCCAGGAAGCACCAAGATGTACCATGATTTAAGAAGACTATATTGGTAGAGGGGTATGAAAGCGGATGTAGCTCGATTCGTATTCTAATGTCTGAATTGCCAGCAAGTTAAAGCAGAAAGGTAGAGACCTGTAGGTTTTCTACAGCCACTATCAGAGCCAGCATGGAAGTGAGATTGTATCACAATGGATTTCGTCACTAGCTTACCCTTGACACCAAGGTCGGTGGATGGAGTATGGGTTATAGACGATCGACTTACTAAGACAGCTCGATTCATCACTGTCAGACCTCAGTATACTATGGCAAAGCTAGCCAAGCTATACGTGGATAATATAGTCAGACTTCATGGCGTCCCAAAAAGTATAGTATCTGACAGAGATCCTCGTTTTACATCAAAGTTTTAGAAAGGATTACAGAAAACCATGGGAACCATGTTGAAGTTTAGTACAGCTTTTCATCCTCAGACAGACGGGCAGTCAGAAAGCTATTCAAATCTTAGAGGATATGCTCCGAGCGTGTGTCCTAGATTTTAAAGGAGCTTGGGATGAAAAGCTATCGCTCATCGAGTTTGCTTATAACAATAGTTACCAGGCTACCATCCAAATGGCTCCATATGAGGCACTCTATGGGAAGAAATGTCGTACACCTCTGTTATGGAATGAGGTGGGAGAGAGAAGGATTGTAGGACCAGTGTTCGTCGAAGAAACTTGTTGAGTGATTGATCAAGTCAAGGGAAGAGTGAAAATAGCTTAAGTTCGATAAAAGCACTATGCTGATAATTGACATCGAGATCTGGAGTTACAGTGGGTGACAAGGTATTCTTAAAGATATCACCTGTGCGAGGTCTGAAATGGTTTGATAAGAAGGAAAAGATATGCCCCCGGTATGTGGGACCATACGAGATTTTGACCAGACGTGGCAATGTGGCATATCAACTAGCTCTACCACCATCCATGTCAAGCGTTCATGATGTGTTCCATGTTTCTTTATTGAAGAAGTATGTCAGGGATCCATCACACATCTTGACAGCAGACCCACCAGACTTGACAAAGGACTTGACATTTGAAGTGGTACCTGTGATGCTCACAAGCCGAAAGGTACAACATCTCCGAAGCAAGGATATCCATTATGTAAAAGTGCATTGGAAAAGCCAAGATGTAGAAGAAATCACTTGGGAGGAAGAGAATACGATGGGAAAGGAAAACACTAACCTTTTCAACGACCAAGGTACGTAAAAATTTCGACGCCAAAATTTATTTTAAGGGTGAGGGAGTTGTGAAACCTACATGCAAATTTTGGAGATGAAATTTCTTTTAAGGGTGGGGGAGTTGTAAGACCCACACTCAATGAACCCGATCTAAACCTTTAATTCATGTCGTAACAGGTCTTCCAATCATCACCGGGCCAGACGGGATGAACGGATGACAACCAGGTACAAAAACGGACCCATGTATGATAAATATTTCATACCGGTCGATGGTACCGGTCTATGGTACCAATCGACCGGTATAGCCTGTGCAGGCAGACCACTTAGATCCAAAAACTGATCTTTATGGGTCCCACTTTCTAAATTCCAAACCGATGGTCTTTCCTAATGTTAAGGGGCTTCCTAAACTCAACCCTAGTCTATATAAGGATCCCCTAAACCTCCTTAAATCCCTTTCATTGATCCTCACAAACCCTAGAGAGGAGAAAGAGATTGAAGAAGGAGAAGGAGATAAGGAAGGAGAGGGAAGAGCCACCATTGCCGTTGGACGAAGAATACGTTACCGCGAACCAATGGTAAGTGCTTAAACCTTCCTCTACGTTAAGCGTTCTAGAATGGTTAGTCATGATTGGATCAATACCATGCAAGGCGAGGTATTGATCTAAACCATATTTTTCCGTCAAACCCTAACCCAGTCGGTAAACCCTAGATTCAAGTTCTAGGTTGAAGATCATCAAAACTAGGACTTGAATGGAGTTGGAAACAACTCTAACTCGGTGCTCAGACCTAGAATGTGTAGGAGAAACCTTAGAATTAATAAGGGGTGACTGACGAAAGGCGAGAACGGGGTTTATGGTTTTTCGGAGACATACTAGTCGACCATATCGATCGCACCATATGAGACTGGTCTTTGGGGATTGGTCGACCATACATGTCGCACCTTTCCCCATAGTGCCACGGCCGGTACCTATGACCGGTACCCACGATCGGTCTGCTCTGTGAGAAGTGTTTTGACCATGTTGGTTTTTCGACCAATGTAAACCCTAAGAAAAACTATTCAAACTCAACCCTAACGTCGTATAGGACCTTGTGATAGCACGTTTGGATTCTGTGACACAGAGCAAGCTATTAATCAAGCTTCAGGTAAGGGAATCGAACCTAAACTATAATAATTTAATAACAGTAAAACGTTGCTAAAAACTATGATTATACGGAATGGTGGTTGTGCATACTCGCATGTCATCTTTACTTTCAATTATTATTATTGTTCATGCATACTCGCTATGCTAGGATGTGACTATTAGGCATGTGATTGTTTTCGTTGGTGTGTGGAATGGGAAGGGCCTGGGGTATGGGATCATTCGTCACACTAGCACCTTTTCGTATCACTTCTGTCTTAGCATGCTTGGTGCGGGTAGGGTATCAGGGGGAGGAAGTGGCACTGTAGTCTCTGGCCTGGCCAATAGACTCTAGCTCTATCTCTATGCCGTAGGGAGCTGTGCTGGGATAGGGCCTACTATTATGACATATAGGATTGGTTAGTTGTGAGCCCAGTTTGTAAGCCTTCTCCAATCGGGGCTTACGTATTGGTATGGGTAGGGTATTAGGGGAAGTGTTGGCGGTGTTTGACCCAGATGCTTTAGCTCTATCTCTATTCCATGGTGGGTGCATGTGGGACGACAGTGGTGTTTGATCCATTGGGCGGCTTCATACACTCGTGTATAGAGGTGCGGTGGCCGCCAATCCTTTCTATACCACATTGTGAACTTAAAACCAGACCATAATGTGAATGTTACTCATGCATATGTTTGTTGCATTGTCTGATTGTCTTACTGAGCTAAGTTGTGAGCTCACCCTGTATATATACATGTTTTTAGATGTTGGTGCAGGTTATACTATGGAGGACAACATGGATGCTCTAGTGTATGGAGGTGTTGCTGCTTTAGAAGCGCAAGTAGGAGAGGACGAGCATGACGCTTCATGCGAGTGCCCTTTCTACGTGTACCTCTAGGATGTTGATTTAATTATTTATTTATTTTCAATGGATTTACAATTGATATAAGGATATTTATTTACATTTTGGTGTGTAGAATAATTGGATATTTTATTTAAATTATCAATAAAGAACTCAGTTCATTTAATTTATGACTTTCGTTGTATTTTATTATATTCTGATTATGGTTATGTGCAATGGGTTGTATGAGTGGACATGGTCTTATTGAGATCCTGGTGTAAACCATTGGTTCAATGACAGTTCACTCACACTTCTGGTTCAGTCAGAATTGGGGTGTGACATTGGCGACCCCAAAGGACAGATGAAACAGTCTATCAAGCAATATCTGAGAGGTTGTACAATGTACATAACATCCAGTTTTCAAAGACCCTCAATGGGTATTTTGCTAAAGAAGGAGAAGATAACATCTATTGTGGATTTTCAGAACCTTGGTTCAATGCCCACCTTCAAAAGCAAGTACCCGGGTTTGAAATATTTCATGATTGTACTTTTGACTGGGAAGAGCTTGAGCAAGCCAAGATCCAAGATCAGAGCAACGACTAGAAATCTGAGACAAAGATGATTGACATCAGCAACTTGTTCGATGACGATCAAGTGATGACGCTCACTGATGAAGATCAAGAGAGGAGTCCCGATATACAACAATTTACCCTTCCCGTCAGCGGAACAATCCCAAATTGGAGTTGTTATGATAATTTTGTTTACCCAAAGGGGTTGCCATGTGATCCACATATTATGGCCATGTCTGAGCCTAGGGTCCTTAAGTCTTTAGATAAGATTGAATCCTTTTCAAGCTTTGAGTTTGTTCCACTAGGAACCTTTTCCTTTGTACCTCTACTTTTGAACATGAATAAAGATAATGTTTTGAATTACACAGTGTCTACTTCTTCTTTTCCTTCTCTTTCTAACTCTAACTTTGAAAATAATGAGAATGATAAACCCTCTCCTAAGATATTACCATCTATCCAAGCCTCGGAGGAGAAGAACGCTCAACCTGTCAGCGAAGACTTCAAAATAATTAACCTCGGCTCAGCAGAGCAACCTCAAGAGATAAAGATCGGTGCTACCTTGACAGAAGAAGAAGCCAAACAAATGACAGAATTACTAATGGAGTTCCAAGAAGTGTTTGCCTTGTTCTATGAGGATATGCCCGGCATAGACCCTGAAGTTGTACAGCATAATATACCTTTGGTCTCAGATGCAAGGCCATATAAGTAGAAGCTGAGGCAGTTAAGGCCTGAATGGACCCTCAAGGTCAAAGAAGATATCATGAAGCATTTTGACGCAGGATTCCTAGAGGTCACAAAGTACCCAGAGTGGCTAGAAAATGTGGTCATCGTACCTAAAAAGGATGGAAGACTGAGAGTGTGCATCGATTATAGAATCCTAAACAAGGCTAGCCCCAAAGATGACTTTCCATTACCAAAGATAGATATCTTAGTGGATAACACTGCAAATCATTCTCTTTTGTCGTTCATGGATGGATTCTCAGGGTATAATTAGATAAAGATGGCACCTGAAGACAAGAAGAAAACCGCCTTCATAATAGACTAGGGTACCTATTGTTATATTGTGATGCCATTTGGGTTGAAGAATGCTGAGGCAACTTGTCAAAGAATGGCTATTACAATCTTGCACGACCTGATCCATAAGGAGGTAGAGGTGTATGTAGATGATATGATTGTAAAGTCATTCACCAGAGAAGGTCACATCCAGACGCTAAGGAAGTTCTTCGAGAGGATCAAGCAATATAAACTAAGGCTCAACCCCCAAAAATGTGAATTTGGGGTAATAGCGAGCAAAATGCTAGGCTTTATGGTCAAACAAAGAGGAATCAAAATTGATCCAGCCAAGATAAAAGCCATCTCTGAAATGCCATCTCCTCAAACAGAAAAGGAAGTAAGAGGTTTCTTGGGAAGACTTCAGTACATCAACCGATTTATTGCACATCTCATTGCAACATGCGAACCAATTTTCAAGCTATTCCGGAAAGACTAGCCAAAAGATTGACACCCTCAATGTCAGATGGCTTCAAAAAAATTAAGACCTATCTGTTGAACCCACCAGTCTTAGCCCCACCAGTACCGAGGAGACCATTACTTCTCTACTTTTCAGTACTAGAGGATTCTATTGGATCAATGATAGCCCAGCATGATACAGATGGGAAAACAGAAAAAGCAGTATACTACTTGAGTAAAAATTCA
Source organism: Protea cynaroides (assembly GCA_028583415.1). Lineage (NCBI taxonomy): Eukaryota > Viridiplantae > Streptophyta > Magnoliopsida > Proteales > Proteaceae > Protea > Protea cynaroides. The sequence goes on from CM053274.1 coordinate 62,811,303, forward strand.
CAGGCTATGAAGCCAACTATACACAGTTGGAGAAGACATGCACAACTCTGGTCTGGATAACAAAGAGACTAAGGCATTATATGTTATCCTACAAGGTCATACTCATTTCCAGAATGGACCCCCTGAAGTATCTATTTGAGAAACCAGCTTTGACAGGAAAGTTAGCTAGGTGGCTATTGTTGTTGTCCGAATTCGACATCACATACACTATACAAAAGTCTATCAAGGGGAGCGTAATCACAGAACATCTATCAGCTCTACTGGTTGAAGATAACCTCAGACATCTGGAAGATGTATTCCTAGATGAAGAAGTCCACACAACTCAAGAGGAGGGGAAGAACGACACATGGATAATGTTCTTCGATGGAGCAGCAAATCATATGGGATACGGGCTGGCGTCTTATTCATAGATCCAGAAGGGGCATTTGTGCCATTTTCATTCAGATTAAACTTTGACTGTACAAACAACATTGCAGAGTATAAAGCATGTATCATGGGACTGAAAGCAGCCTTGGCCATTGGGGTCTGCAGATTAAAGGTCTATGGTGACTCATCGATTGTTATCTACCAAGTCAGAGGAGACTGGAAAACCAAAGACGAGAAGCTAGTACTTTACCAACAATGTGCAATAACCTTGGCTCAGAAGTTCATGCAAATTGAATTTGACTACTCCCCAAGGGATACCAATAAATATGCCGATGCATTGGCCACCTTGGCTTCAATGATTGAAAATGATCCTTTGGGACGTATCAAACCCCTAATCATAGAGAAAAGAGTACGACCAGTCCACTTGGAAGAAATAAATGCACTGACAGTCGATGGCCGACCATGGTTTGCTCCCATCATAGATTTCATTAAGGAGGGAAAGTATCCAGTGAAAGGCAGGCCTTGACACCATCTTGGGAATGGATTGGTTGTCTCAACATTCTACAAATTTGTTATGTGCCATGAGGAGGTCGTCATTTAAGGGCAAGGATGGTACACAATTTAGTTTTATTGGAAGCATGTTGCCTAGGAAGATAAAGCCTATCCTCTTTGCACGTAAGGCGAAGAGATGCCGTGAAAAGAAAGGAGTTAGATATATGGTATCTGTGGTAGACGTTTATAAAGAAGCATCACAGATGGAAGATATTGAGGTGATACAAAAATCCCTGATGTGTTTCCAGGAGACTTACCTGGGTTGCCACCTGATCGTGCGACTGAGTCGTTATCAACTTTTTCCCAAGGACAACACCTGTAATAGCTCCTACGGAGTTGAAGGAATTGAAGACTCAACTACAAGAGTTATTAGACAAAGGTTCTAATTAGCCAAGTATTTCATTACGGGGAGCATCAGTGCTATTCATGAAGAAAAATGACAGTAGTGTTTGGCTTTGTATAGACTATCGGGAATTGAACAAGCTCATGATCAAGAGTCGGTATACACTACCTCGAAAAGATGACTTGTTTAATCAGTTAAAAGGTGTGAAGGTATTTTTTAAGATTGATCTCAGTCAAGATATCATCAGTTGAAGAATTTTGGACAGTGATATTCAGAATATAGCTTTTAAAATCAGGAATCGGCATTATGAGTTCCTGGTTATGTTGTTTGGATTGACCAATGCACCATCATCTTTTATGGAGCTTATGAACCGGGCATTCCATGATGTATTGGACACTTCGGTCATAGCTTTTATCAATGATATTTTGGTTTATTCCAAGGAGCAAAGTGATTCATACAATGGATTTTAGAACAGCCTTACAACAGCTGAGAAGGAAAAAGCTTTATGCCAAGTCCAAGAAGTGTGAGATTTGGTTAAACAAAGTGATCTTCTTGGGCCATGTAGTATCATAGAAGGATTAAAAATGGATCTCAGTAAGATAGAAGAAATCGTAGGGTAGAAGCGCCTAAGAACATTGTAGAGATCAGAAGTTTCTTAGGTTTAGCTGGTTATTACAGACGATTCATGAAGGCCTACTCTAGAATCACAATACTTCTTACCAAGCAAACCAGGAAGCGAGAGAAGTTTATTTGGACCGACAAGTGTGAATAATGTTTCCAGACTTTGAAAGCAAGGTTGATATCAGCTTCCATCTTGATCTTTTTGGCACTAGGGGAACCTTTTACCCTACACACCGATGCTTTCAGATTGGGTCTAGGATGCTGGTTGATGTAAGGTAAACAAGTTATTGCATATGCCTCAAGATAACTAAAGGAGCACGAAAAGAGTTACCTTACTCATGACTTGGATTTAGCGGCTGTGATTCGTGCAATCAAGACTTGGAGGCATTATCTATATGGAGAAGAATTTTTTATTAAATTAGATTACAAGAGTTTTATTTATCTCTTCACCCAGAAAGAGTTAAACATGAAGCAAAAGAGATGGTTGGAACACTTAAAGGATTAAGACTGCAATATTCAGTGTCACCCGAGCAAGGCTAATATGCTAGTTGAGGCTTTGAGAAAAAAAGAGAATAATAAGGCCAAAAGGAGGACCTGGTATGTATGACCCGCACTCCATGAACCTGATCTAAACCTCTATTTCATGTCATAACAGGTCTTCCAATCATAATCGGACCAGACGGGATGAGCGGATGACAATCAGGTATGAAATCAGACCAAAATTTATGATAATTTTCATATTGGTCTTATGATACCGGTTTACATATTGGTCGACTGGTATTTCTACGGGGGGCAGATAGTCAGATCCAGAAACAGATCTCTGTGGGTCCTACTTGCCAAATCTCAATCCTAGAGACTTTCTTAACAAAAGAAAACTTCTCTAAACTCCATCCTAGTCTATTTAAGGACCTCTAAAGCTCCTTAAACCTCTTTGATTGATTCTCACAAACCCTAGAGAGGAGAAGGAGATCTGAAGAGGAGAAGGAGCTGAGAAAGGTTAAAGAGGAGCCTCCGTTGGACGAAGAACACCATAGTTCGTAAACCAACGGTAACTACTTGTACTTTTCTCTAGGTTAAGTATTTTGGATGATTGATCAATACCATGCAAGGCTAGGTATTGATCTAAAACCCTTAATTTGCTGTCAAACCCTAATTCAACCAATAGACTAGATATGAGTTCTAAACTAGGATATTTAGCATAAGGTTTGGAATAAAGGATAAAAACAAATCCTATAATGTTGCTTAGGCCTAGAATGCATAGGAGGAACCCTAGAAGCCATAATGGGTGACCGATGGAAGACGTACACCAAGTTGGTGATCTTCTAGAGGCATACCAGTGGACCATATTTGTGGCATTATATGTGACCGGTATCTCTCGGGTAGCCTGCCAAGGCTATCCAGTCGACTATACCGGTCACACCACTGTACAGTAACCTGCGACCAGTATATGCGACCGGTATGGCTAGAATGGGTTGGTTTTTGACCCAGTTGGTTTTCAACCAACGTAACACCTATGGAACTAATTCTAACTAAGCCTTAACATAGTGTAGGACCTTGTAATGGTTTGGACTCTGTGACACGGAGCAAGTTAGTAATCAAGCGTCAGGTAAGGGAATCAGACCTAAACCTTAATAACTTAATAACAGTAAAACGTTGTTAATATCTATTTTTCTGTAGAATGTTGTTTGTGTATATTCACTTGTCATCTTTACTTTTAGTTATTATATTGTTCATGCATACTCGCTATGCTAGGATGTGATTGTTAGGCATGTGATTGTTTTCGTTGGTGTGCGGAATGGGAAGGACCGGGGGTCTTGGATCATTCCTCACACCAGTACCTTTTCGTATCGCTACTATCTTAGCATGCTTGGTGTGGATAGGGTATCAGGGGGTGAACGTCGCATTGTGGTCTCCAACCTGGCCACCAGACTCGAGCCCTATCTCTATATCGTAGGGAGCTGTGCTGGGATAGGGCCTACTATGATGACATATAGGATTGGTTAGTTGTGAGCCCAGTTTGTAAGCCCTCGCCAATAGGGGCTTATGTGTTAGTATGGATAGGGCATCAAGGGAAGTATTGGCGGTGTGTGATCTAGACACTTTAGCTCTATCTCTATTCCATGGTGGGTGCATATGGGATGACAATGGTGTTTGATCCATTGGATGGATTCATACACTCATGTATAGAGGTGCGGTGGCTGCCAATCCTTTCTATAGCACATTATAAACTTAAAGACTAGACCATAAATGTGAATGTTACTCATGCATATTGCTTGTTGCATTATCTAATTTTTTTACTGAGCTAAGTTGTGAGCTCACCCTTGTGTACATACTGTTTTTCAGATATTGACGCAGGTGTAAACACCGCATTTTTGCCACCCTCTGCATAAGTGAACCAATATGGCAGGTTTCTGGCCTTTAATCCAAAGATTTGTGATTCTCTACTGAATCCCACAGCAAGGTCATGGGCTATTATCTACTAGGATGAATAGGTTGTGAAATTAACTTCGAAATGAGACCGGAATCATCAAATTCTGACTTCAAACAAGAAAGATATCGTAGTTTGAAAGTGCAAGGGTATTTACGTAATTATTGTATCATTCATCCATTATCATTCAAACTTCAAGACATCATATCTGGGTCATCTGATATCGAAATCTGATAATTCAAAGGCCAATATTCCTTATTTTTAGTCATCTTCAAATTGGACGTGAAAAATCCCAGGTATAAGTCACCAGTGGGCCTCATGCAAGCTTTCATGCAAAATTATCGTTAGAACTTCAAAACTTCATATCTTTTCCGTTCTACGTCGGATTCAGATGATTCCAAGGCCATTATTTTCATTTATGATGTTCTACAAAGTGGATGTAAAAAATCTCGGGTAGAAGTCTCCGAAGGGTCCCATGCAAAATTACACATGAAAATGGTCATTTAATCTTTGAAATTTCATATTTTGGTCATCCTATATCCAAATCAGATGATTTCAGTTTCATTATGTTCCATTTTTAGTACTCTACAAAGTGGACATAAAGAATTTCCGATAGAAGTCTCCGAAGGATCCCATGCAGAATGGTCAGTCAAATTATCGATAATTGGCCTGCTTAAACTTCATAAATTCATAAGTTGGCCATTTTATTTCCAAATGAGGTGATTCAAGTTTCAATATTCCTCATTTTTAGTGTTCTACGAAGTGAACATAGAAAATTTAGAATAAAGACTATCGAAAAATTTCATGTGGAATGGTGGCAGAAATGGACTACGAAATGTCAACTTTGGTCCAAACCAGCTAACCTAAACTAGTCCAATCCTGTCAATCTCGACTAGTCTTACTTGACCCAATCCGGACCAATTCATGTCGGCGCATATGCATGTATTTCTTTTATATATTATTTATATATTTATATAATGTATAATATATTATAATATATACATGTCTTATATGCATATTATATTATATATATTAATATATTAATATATTATATATTTATATATATTTTTTATATATAAAAAGCAAGTAGGATCTGAATAAAAAAAAAGAGGGAGTAGATGGGATTGCCGAAAGAAGAGGGAAAAGAAGGAAAGAAGAGGGAGAAGAAGGAAAGAAGGGGAGAGATGGCCGAAAAGAATAAAAGAAAAAAAAAAAAAAGAATTTTTCACGTTTTCTAGAAAGAAAACATGAAAGAGAGAGAGAAGAAGAGAAGAAAAGGAAAGAAAGAGAAGAAGAGAAGAAAAGGAAAGAAAGAAAAGAGAAGAAAAAGAAAGAAGAAAAGAAAAAAAGAAAAAAAAGAGAAGAAAGGAAAGAAAGAGAAGAAGAGAAGAAAAGGAAAGAGAGAGAAGAAGAGAAGAAAAGGAAAAAAGAAAGAAAAGAGAAGAAAAGGAAAGAAAGAGAAGAAGAGAAGAAAAGGAAAAAGAGAGAAGAAGAGAAGAAAAGGAAAGAAAGAAAAGAGAAGAAAAGAAAAGAAAAGGAAAGAAAGAGAAGAAAAGAAGAAAAGGAAAAAGAGAGAAGAAGAGAAGAAAAGGAAAAAGAGAGAAGAAGAGAGAAGAAATGAAAGAAAGAGAAGAAGAGAAGAAAAAAAAAGGGGATCTTTTACGTTTTCTATAAAGAAAACGTATAGAAAACGTGAAAGAGAGAGAGAAGAAGAGAAGAAAAGGAAAGAAAGAGAGAGAAGAAAAGAGAAGAAAAGGAAAGAATGAGAAGAAGAGAAGAAAAGGAAAGAAAGAGAAGAAGAGAAGAAAAGGGAAGAAAGAGAAGAAGAGAAGAAAAGGAAAGAGAGGGAAGAAGAAAAAAAAAAGAGAAAGAAAAGAGAGGAGGGAGAATCCGAGAGAGAGGGGAGAGAAAAAGAAAAAAATTATTAAAAGAGAAAGGAGAAGGAGAATGGGGGAGGAGAAAGAGAGAGAGAGGGCGTTGAGGAGAGGAAGGAAAATAGAGAGAGAGAGAGGGAGACATAAAAAAAATCTCTGGAAAATAGAGAGAGAGAGAGAGGAAGAGGAGAAATTGAGAGAGAACGAGAAAAAGGGGAAGAAGATGATTTATGAAGACTGTTGAAGAAGCAGAAGGGGCGACCAAGGTAAGCCCAGCCCTCCTTCTGCTCTAGTGTTTTTTGTTTTTTTTTTTTTTTTTTTTTTGTTGATTGCTGCAGCATACAATCAAAATCATCGATTTATTAGATCACATTACCCTCTTCTAACCTCCTGCAACTTCTTCATATCCCACCTCATCACCGAGCAAAACCACTCCACCAGTCCTTCCGAAAACCACCTACCTATGCATGCTCATGACCTGCCTTCACTATTGTGATCAAACGAATCATGTAATCTTACATACACCTAGCCGAAATCCATTCCCACCTAAATCCTTTCCCCATTATTGATCCAAAGCCTTGGTTTTCTCTAAAAAAAAATCTTAATTTATTAACATTGGTCTCTGCCATTGAATATTAATTTGTTTTGATGTTGCTGAATTTTAAGTGATCAATAAAAATCTGATATTGATTGAATGTACCATGGATCATGGAATTCAACGAGATTAATTTTGGCTATGTGATGTGGAATATAAATGTGGTTGATCCGACCAGATGATCTGAATTTTTATGAGATTAATCATGGCCTTTGATATTGAATTTTTAATATGACAAAATTTTAGCCATTGATCATGAATGAATATTATGTGATGAAAATTGAACCTCGATCATGAACCTTAATGGGATTGATCTGATTATGGCTGGGATTTTTAATGTGATTGATCCATATGATTGGAATTTTATGAGATTGGTCCAACTATATGATTGGGAATTTATATGGCATTGATTATGGCTATTGATCTTGGATTTTGTGGTGATCAATTTGATCCTTGGATGATAATTTTATTTTTGATCATATGATGATTAATATGGGCCATTGGTTGATAAGTTTATGTTAATCATGAATGGAATTTTATGGTGATTGATCTGAGAATGTTTGAATTTTATGTGATAAAATTGATCCAGATGCTTGGAATTAGTTATGAAATTGATCCAATCACATGCTTGGAATTATTTATGAAATTGATCTCATCGGATGCATGGCATTGTTATGAAATTGGACCAATGATCTTGGAATTTTGATGTGATTAAAATTGGACCATTGATCTTGGAATCTTGATGTGGTTATGATCCTTTAGATTCAGAAATTCAATGAAATTGATCCAACCACATGATTTTAATTTTATGAGATTAATCATGACCATATGATTGGAATTTTAATGAGTTGATTACAGACCATTGATTTTGGAATTATGATATGACAAAAATTGGACCATTGATCTTGAAATTTTAATAGAATAGGATCATTGATCTTGGAGTTTTGATTTGATCCGTTGATCATAATTTACCTTGATTTGAGTAATCTGAATGGTTAGATTATTAATTTGAGTAATCTAAACTGTTGGATTGTCATCATAAGTGATGTAAATGGATATGAACGGTTAGATTATCATGATAAGTGATCTGGACCGTTAGATTATCTTTGGGAGTGATTGAAATAAATTTGAACGGTTGGACTATCATCAAGAATGATTTAAACCATTAGATTTCCATCATAGGTGTTTTAAAAGAATTTAAGCCATTGGATGGACATCATGATTAATATGAATGAATCTGGACCATCGGATTGTCTTGATGATTGATTTAAATGAATATGAATGGTTAGATTATGATTTTGAGAGAATTTAAACCGTTGGATCTTGATCATAAATGATTTAAAAGAATTTGAATCATTGGATTTTAGTCTGATTATGAATATATCTTGACATGAGATCTGAGCCATTGATTTTGACTATTTTGATGAAATTTAGGAATTTGATCTGGATATATTATTGAGGAGATAAAAAGATATCTAAGCATTGATTAAGGATCTGATCTTGAGAGATTCACATTAAATCCCAAACCATAGATCTAGAGAATCTCATCTGAGACACATTGAGACAAAATTTGATTGGAAATAATACATGAGATGCCATTTTATTTGTCTGCTATATCTTGATGAATGCTCTCACATGCTTGCTGCTATAATGATTCACATGCTTTCTTGCCGTACATGAGATGATATATATTGTTTGTTGCCATAATTGAATGATATTTTCTATTTTGGTAACAAATTTAATTTATGCAACACCCTAGTTGAATTGTCATATCTGTACACCTAGCAAACATATTAGGTGTGGGGACGTGCATTTAGGTACCCATATTCTTGGGAAGGGTATAATGGAAATAATAAAAGTCTTAACAAAGAAAGAGAATGCTTTCCCAGACCTTCCAAAATTAGAATTCAGGATAAAAAGGGTAGCTCAGGACGATATCATCCTGCCTTATAGGTAAACCCTAAACCTAGAATAGGTTCTCAACCCTAAACCTAGAATAGGTTCTAAACCCTAAACCTAGAATAGGTTCTAAACCCTAAACCTAGAACATGTTCTTACATTCTAACCTAGAACAGGTTATTAGCCCGAACTACGTGGATTTTGATTCCTAGGGCAAACCCTATGATACGTAGGCCATTTGGGAGAAACCCAAATTCGGATCCACATCTTAGTCCACTCGGACTATCCATAGATCCATTAGGATATCCACCCATCATTTCGAACTACGCAGATTTTGATTCCTAGGTCAAACCCTAGGATACATAGGCTATTTGGGAGAATCCCAAATTTGGATCCAAACCTCAGTCCACTTGGATTATCCATAGTTCTACTAGGATATTTACCCACATTTCAACCCAGAAAGGGTTATCCACATTCCAACCCATAATAGATTATCCATATTTTGACCCAAATAGGGTTATTCTTAGATCCACTAGGACTATCTATCAGTCCACATGGACTATCCAGATCCTAACCTATAGGGTTTCTCATCCATTCAAGCATAAACTTCAACTTGAACAAAGAACTTAATCATGCACAAGCATAAATCACAGTCATGAACTTTAATCACACCTGAACTACAATGGTGAACCTAATTTTCAGAATAATTCCGTAATACGTAGACAATTTGATGGATACAGATTCGGTTCAATGATATCAAACCACTTGGTTTGATTTGGTTTAACAGATAGAGTCTAGCATAGGAAAGGTATAGGAGACCGATTTTGATCGGGCGATTTGGGTGCCTAACCCCTTCCCATAACCGTAACCTGACGGTTACCCAATCTCTGATGGATCAGAAATCCAATCTAAGGGTTATGAGTCAATCGAAGTTTTACCTTGGGGTGAGATTTCACATTTCTAAGGTCCTAGACCTTAATCTAGGTGGCGACTTCCAAGATTTCCATCTTTGTCCTCACAGCAGGTTATACTATAGAGGACTATGTGGATGCTCCAGTGTATGGAGGTATTGCTGCTCTGGATGTGCAAGCAGGGGAGGACGAGCATGACGCTTCATGCGAGTGCCCTTACTGCGTGTACCTCTAGGATTTTTTTTATTTAGTTATTTTATTTCAGATAGATTATAAACAATGTAATGATATTTTATTTATGTTTTGGTGTAGAGAATAATTGGTTACTATATTTACAATGTAGAACTTAGTTCATTTAATTTAAGACTTTCGTTATATTTATTTGTAATCTGATTATGGTCATGTGCAATGGTTTGTGTAAGTGGACACGGTCTTATCGAAATCCTGATGTGAGTCATTGGTTTAGTGGTGGTCCACTCATACTTCTGGTTCAGTTAGAATTGGGGTGTGACATGGTATAAATGCCGTCTAGTGTTCCATGGCAATAGATTCAGATTTAGTAGAAGAACAACATATAATAGAAACTCATGATGATCCAATTGAGCGAGAACTTATTGATGAACTTATAGAGCAATAGTTCCTCGCTTGCGTTCGTAGCATTAAATATCATCTTCGATTTGATGGACAAAGTAAAATCAATAATTTTGTTGGATCCATAACTAAGAGCGGTACAAGAAGTTTTAGAGAAAGGAAAACATAATCCTGACTTACTTTGGATGCAGAGAAGGTACTTAGATATAGAGAAAGATTTTGAATACCTGAAGGTGAAGACTCTGACATCATTAATAGGATAATGATAGGAGCCCATTGTACTCTATATTTAGGATATCCTGGAGTACCAATATGTATCATGACCTGAAGAGATTGTACTAGTAAAGAGGAATGAAAACAGATTTAGTTTTGTATGTGTTCCAGTGTCTGAACAATCGGTAAAAGTAAAGGCTAAAAGACAAAGACCAGCATGCTTACTACAACCATTATCGGAGCCAGCTTGGAAGTAAAACTACATTACAATGGATTATGTCACTAGTTTACCACAGACTCGTAGATCGGTTGACGCAGTTTGGGTGATTGTTGATCATCTTATAAAGACGGCTCGTTTCATTGCTATACGACCTCGGTGTGCTTTGGAGCAGCTTGCTAAGCTATATGTGGATAATATTGCCAGATTAAATGGTATGCCTGAGAGCATGGTATAGGTTAATGACTCATGCTTTACCTCAAAGTTTTGGGAGGGACTACAGAAAGCGATGGGAATAAAGTTAAAGTTTAGTATCGCATTTCACCCTCAAATCGATGGACAGTCAGAGCGGACTATATAGATCATAGAAGGTATTCTCTGAGCCTGTGAGATTGATTTTAAAGGAGCTTGAGATGAGAAGTAACCGTAGATCGACATTGCTACCAAGCTACCATGTAGATACCACATATGAAGCATGTACGGTAGGAATGTTGAACTCCACTGTTTTGGAATAAAGTCAGAGGACAAAGAATAGTAAGACTTCAGTTTGTCGAAGAAACATATCGAGTGGCAGACAAGATCAAAGAAAAAGGGCCAAGACAGCTCAAGATTGTCAGAAGAAATGCCAAGACCTCGAGTTCACCATAAGTGACAAAGTGTTCTTGAAAATATCACTTATACGTGGTTTGAAACGGTTCAGCAAGAAGGAAAAGTGGTGTCCTATATATGTTTTGGACCTTATAAAATTTTGGAAAAATGTGAAAAAGTTGCATATCAACTAGCGTTATCGTCGTCTATTTTTAATGTGCACGAAGTATTTCGTGTGTCTCTATTGAAGAAGTACGTTGGAGATCCATCACTGGTATTGACCGTGGATCCATCGAATTTGATAGAAGATTTAACTTTTGAAGTGGTACCAGCCTAAATCACCAGTTAGAAAGTACAACATCTTTGAAGCTTGGATATTTATTATGTGAATGGCAAAGCCAAGATGTAGAAGAGGTTGCATGAGAAGAAGAAAATGCAGTGTGGAAACAACATTCCCACCTATTCGATTTCGAAGAACATTTAAATTTTGAGGAAGAAATTTCTTTGAGGGTGGGGAAGTTGTAAGATTCGTACGTATAAATTTTGAGGACAAAATTTCTTTTAAGGGTAGTGGAGTTGTAAGACCCGCATGCCACGAACCTGGTCTAACCTTATGTTCTTGTGTCATGGCCGGTCTTCTTATCATAATCGGCTCAAATGAACCAACCGTATGAAGAAACCACAAAGCCAAGTAAACAAACCAATCAAAACAGTCAAACCAGTAAATTTGGTTTGTGTGGTCACAACGTTTGGTCGACTGTTTTGGAATTGTATGGTTGATGGATTATGCGACCATATCATCGACCGAACAAACCTAGTTTAGACTCTTAGATTTAGAAACTTTTCAATTCAAAGGGGATCTCTTTCCTTATTGTAGAGGGACTCTATATGGAGAGTTTTTCCTTATAAAGAGGACGTCCCTCTACCCTCTCTCACTCTTTTGGATCAATCTCAAACTCACCCTTTTGGATCAATCTCAAACCCTAAACCTAAGAGAGAAAGAGGGAGGAAGAGAAAGAGAAGAAAATTTGGAGAAGAAGGCTGAGAGGAAGGTTTTGCGGAGATGGTTCTATCTTTCTACAGTAAGCTATGGTATGAAACTTATCTCTGTAGATGTAGATCCTATTGAATAAGGTTTTCTATTATGGATTGGGAATGTCAAACCAATATGATCCATGTGATCCTTTGAGTAAATCTCAAACATAACCATAAGGGATGGGTTAGGGTTAATGGTTAATGAGAAAGTGTAAATAATGGCCATAAGATAACCATAGGACAAACCCAAGTGATGAGCCAAGAAATTGACTCAGGAAGAACTCGAATTGAAAGTAAAAATTTACCAAAAATAGTATGATCGCAGCAGTGGTCGACCATAGGGTGACCAGTGTGTCGACCATAGCTATTTGGGAAGTTCCCAAAAATCATGCGGTAGCAAGTGCGGTCGCATGTAGTGCAACTACAAGATCGATCGTACCTCGTGTGGTCGCATATATTGAGACCACAGGGTCGACCACATGATAACAGCAAGTATATTTTGAGACCAGACAAGGTTTTTGACTACTGTAACTTGAGAAAATTAATCTCTAACTTAAATATATTAATTGTTTAGGTTCCCAAAAAATTCAAAGTGACTTCCAAAGCTTGGGAGAAGAATAAACATCAATCAAAGGTGATGGAACAAGTCCTAAACTAATTGGATAATAACAAACAGTTTTATTTTATTTGTCCAATGCAATGAATGATTTTATGCTTATATGCTTGTAATGTAGATCTCACATGTCATCTAATATTGCTACTATTCCTATTCATACATATTTATTTTTGTCTATTTATAACATGATGATGATGATGCTAGGAATATGCATGTGATTGTGTCTGTGGTTAGTGTGTTGGATATGAGTGGAGCACCATGGGAAAGACGTAGCACTGTAGTCACTGGCTTGGTCACTAGACTCTAGCTCTATCTCTACTCAAGTCTTGCCCACTGACATCGTAAGACCCGCACTCCATGAACCCGATCTAAACCTTTAATTCATGTCCTAACATGTCTTCCAATCATCATCGGGCCAGACGGGATGAGCGGATGACAACCAGGTACAAAAATAGACCTAAAATATGATATTTTTCATATCGATCTATGGTACCGGTCGTTGGTACCGGTCGAACGGTATGTCTGCGAGGATAAACTTGTTAGATCAGAAAATGGATCTCGGTGGGCCCCGCTTGCCAAATCTCAAGCCTAGTGACTTTCCTAACGTAGGAAAACTTCCTAAACTCTATCCTAGTCTATTTAAGGACCCTTAAACCTCCTTAGAACTCTTTGATTGCTTCTTAGAAACCCTAAAAAGGAGAAAGAGAACGAAAAAAGAAAAGAAGCTAAGAAAGATGAGAGAGGAGCCACCGTTGGATGAAGAACACCATAATTGCGAATTAATGGTAATTTCTTGAACTTCTCTCTAAGTTTAACATTATAGATGATTAATCATGAATTGATCAATACCATGCAAGGCAAGGTATTGATCTAAAACCATTAAACTGCCGTCAAACCCTAATACAGTCAATAAACCCTAGATTCGAATTCTAGGCAATGAATCATAGGAACTAGGACTTGAATGGGACATGAAACAACTCTAACTTGTTGCTCAGGCCTAGAATGCATAGGTAGAACCAATAATGGGTGACTGACGGAAGGCGAACACCAAGATTGGTGGTCTTACGGAGGCATACCGGTCGACCATATCGGTCGCACCATATGCGACCGATACTACGATCGATACCTCTCGGGGACTGGTCTGTGGGGGACCGGTCGACCATACCGGTCACACCTTGCCCTCTGAGCTTCGCGACCGGGTACCGCGACTGGTATGCACTGTGAGGGTGTTTTCAATACCAATTGGTTTTCAACCAACGTGAACCCTAAAAAAATTATTCTAATTCAACCCTAACATCGTGTAGGACCCTGTGTTAGCAAGTTTGGATTTGGTGACGAGGAGCAAGCTAGGAATCAAGCGTCAGGTAAGGGAATTGGACCTAAACCCTAATAACTTAATAACAGTAAAACATTGTTAATAATTATGATTCTGTGGATTGGTGTTGTGTATACTTACATGTCATCTTTACTTTCAGTTATTATATTATTCATGCATATTCACTATGCTAGGATGTGATTGTTTGGCATGTGATTGTTTTCGTTGGTGTGTGGAATGGAAAGGGCCTAGGTTCTGGGATCATTCCTCACACTAACACCTTTTCGTATCACTTCTGTCTTAGCATGCTTGGTGCAGGTAGGGTATCAGGGGGAGGAAGTAGCACTGTGGTCTTCGACCTGGCCACTAGACTCTGGCCCTATCTCTATGCCATAGGGAGCTGTGCTGGGATAGGGCCTACTGTGATGACATATAGGATTGGTTAGTTGTGAGCCCAGTTTGCAAGCCCTCGCCAATAGAGGCTTACGTATTGGTATGGGTAGGGCATCAGGGGAAGTATTGGTGGTGTTTGATCCGGACACTTTAGCTTTATCTTTATTTCATGGTGGGTGCATGTGGGACTAGTGTTGTTTGATCCATTGGGCGGATTCACACAGTCGTGTATAGAGGTGCGATGGTGCCAATCCTTTCTATAGCACATTGCAAACTTAAAACCAGACCATAATGTGAATGTTACTCATGCATGATGTGTGTTGCATTGTCTGATTGTCTTACTGAGCTAAGTTGTGAGCTCACCCTTATATATATACATGTCTTTAGATGTTGATGCAGGTTACATTGTGGAGGACTACGTGAATGCTCCAGCATATGGAGGTGCTGCTGCTTTAGAAGTGCAAGCAAGGGAGGATGAGCATGATGCTTCATGCGAGTGCCCTTTCTACGTGTACCTTTAGGATATTTGATTTGTTTATTCTATTTAATTTTAGTTGAATTTATAAATGATGTAAGGATAATTATTTATGTTTTGGTGTTTTGAATAATTGGATATTTTATTTGAATTATCAATAGAGTACTCAGTTCATTTAATTTAAGACTTCCGTTGTATTTAATTATATTCTGATTATGGTTATGTGCAATGGTTTGTATGAGTGGACACGGTCTTATTGAGATCCTAGTGAACCTTTGGTTCAGTGACGGTTCACTCACACTTCTGGTTCAGCCAGAATTGGGGTGTGACAACTTGGTATCAGAGCTCTTAGGCTCTGTGCAACGGACCACATTTGCACCTAACAGAGTCAATGAACTGAGATAGGTAAAATTTAAAAGCCTTAATAAAAACACCTCTTAAGCACTTGTTTGATGCCTGAGACTAAATATGAAAGAGCGTAATATACTATACTAATGGTGAAATTAATAAACAGTCATGCTCTAGATAGGAACCATAATGACAAGTGAGAATAATCATAAAATTTCACCAAATTGAAAAGAAAACTATATCAAGAGTAGAATATAGAACATCCAAAGAGCTAGAAGTTAATTGTACCAAAGGGTACAGTCCACAAGCCGGATAGTTACCCTGTTATAATAAAAACTATACTAAGAGGAGAGAAAAATAAAGTGGTTCATCATGGGGTTGGGGGCATAGGAGGAATAGGGTCAGCAATGTCATAGTCATGCTCATATGCGACCCTGAGCCATTATACCTGCTCTTGAGTGACTCTGAGGCTGTGAGAGAGGCGCCCTAGGTCACCGTTCATCTCGAGCTGGGCATCCCAAATCTCCATAAATATACCCATCACGGTATCGGGAGGAGGCTGAGATGGTTCTGCTGCAGGTATGGGCTGCAGTTCAAGTGCCAAAATGTCCTCCATCTGTTCATCATCATCACCCCCTACCTCTTCTGCATAAGCTGCATCGGCTACTATTGCTGCTACCACTGCCGCTACCCTCCTAAGCGGACGAGGACGAGCCTCTAACTCCTCATCACTGATCAACAGGTTGTCCATCCTCATCCGAACAATGGCATCCTAGTCAATGTCTGATGTCATGGTGTCCTCGATCGCAACCTCATCCCTCATGTCCACTCGAAAGCGCTGCAGGAGTGTAGTGATAAGCCAGCCATATGGAAGGTTGCTTATCTGGTCGGGCATGGTAGCCTGACGCATAGTCCTGATGATAATATAAGGAAGACAAACCCACTCCCTAGTGCAGACACAATAAGTCAGGTACTGGGTGAGCTAAGATAACTCACTGTAGTGGCTGCTCTGAGGAACAATATCATGCTGCGGCAATATACTCGAGGAACAGGTCTCAAACTGGCAGCTTTCATGGGTGCCCCTGGGTTAAGGAGCTGCTCTGAAACTTCCTGTTGCAGATCATCAGTAAGGAAGCCTTTCATTTTGGGAGCACAGTAAACCAAATCACCATCATTAGGAATCCCCAAGAGATCAGCGAGCTGGTGAGTGTTGAATGATATGGGGACACCCTTGACAAAGCTGGTGAGGCGGAGGTCCCTACCGTGGCTGAAATCATTAACATTCCCCTCAACCTCCAGGTTAACATAGAAGTGCTTGACTAGGTTTGGTTGGGTAGTCACTGTGTAGGTGATAACAGGTAACCACCCAAGTGCACCAAAGGCTGCCTCAACGTCAAATCGCTGTAGCTGCTCCAGGTTTACGCAGCGCCCAAATTCTATATTCTTCTCTTCGAACCATGGGAAAAGGGCCTGCACTATCGTCGAACGAGACCAGCACTCATCGAACTACAGAACCGGCGGGTGTGGACGGTTCATGCCCTGAGCATATGCATGCTTACCAACACCTCGACGTCGAGACATTGATTAACTACAAAACAAAAATAAAACAATGAGAATTAGTCAAAAAATTTTGAAATTTCGGTAGCATAACGATAGTATTTCAAGCAAAGGCCTTGAACTCACCCAAAATGTGAAAAGGAGGACTTACGTAACAATTTAGCAACATATGGAAACCAAAAAATCATCAAACAAGCAATAAATTCAACAATTACAAGAAAAATTGATTTTTGACCAAAACCTAGGTCAAAAATCCCAAAATTTTTATTTTGAGTAAACCATACGGTGGAACCCCAAATAAGTTGAGGGATTTTCTTCATAGGAGTCCCAAAACTATTTCTAAGCCGAAGAAAAAGAGTTTTTATGGTTAGAATCTTCTAAATCTAGGAAAACCTAGTTTTTGGGCAAGAAACCATGAAGAAACAATGTAAAAGAGAGGAATCGCCACCGGAGTGAATGGAAAGAAGAAAATGAGGAAAAGCGGCAAAAATCATGATTTTAAAGTCTTTCAGTGGATACCGCGGTCGACAGTGTTGCCCTATAATGGTCGATCGGTACCCCTTGGTACCTGCGATCGGTACCTCTTGGCCACAGCAGGGTGCTGACAGGTCGAACATACCTATCACACCAAACCATACAGAGATGCAACCGGTCCATCGACTGGTACCTCTCGGGAAGTCCAAGAGGTTTTTCCGCCTAGACATACCGGTCGCACTACAATATACAGTGCCGCGACCGGACAAGTATTCTAAGCCCAAAAAATTTTGAGAAATATTTTTTAAATTTGATTTAAAGTTTCCATGACAATTTTCGCCTCACACTATTAAAGACAAACACTATCATGACAAATGTAACTATTCCAATATACCTCATGTGTTATGTCTTCTTCTCAGCTCCAAACAGGAAAGAGTAATCTAAGATGATAGGTGGAAATGGTCGCAGAAGTTCTCGGAAATGTCACCACTCAAGGGTGCGTCAAGCCAAGGATAATGTGGAAGCAGGAAACGTTGGTGAGAAAAATCCGAACCCCGAAGATGGAACCCCAATGAGGGATGATGGGGACAGGACACCAATGAGAAATGGTGGAGAAGGGCAGGGTCACAGAGCACCGACAAATCTATCAGGCCCTCCTCACATTAACTCTGATACTATAGTGATGAATCTGGTCTATCAAATGGAAGCTTAGCAGAAGGTGTTCTTAAATGAGATGCTGAAGATGTTCAGGCCACCAGGATATATCCCTACAAAAGGTACGCCTGAGTCTGGGGTAAATAATATCACAGTGCCAGTGGATGGTAGCACTGGGCTGATGGGCCAAGAATAGAACCTACTACCACACCAATTTCCAACGTCATCTGCCTGTCAAGGGATCTATCCGTACCCACCACCATGGTATGGAACAAATGCACAAGGGCAGAATGACCTAATGTCACACCCCAATTCCACACTATTCAGAATGGTGTGATGAACCGCTAACAAACCAACGGTTCAACCAGGATCTCGAGTAGGCTATATCCGTGTTATCTAAACCCCATACATCCATAATCATAATCAGAGTAAATACACAATAGCGGAAGTCTTATAATAAAATGAACTGAGAATCTATTGTGATATCAATATTTAAATAACAGATTATTCTGTATCAACTAAGACATAAATAAATAAATATCAAATACATGTCTTTAATAAAACCAAATAGATAAAACTAAAAATCTAATCGAATACACATGAGTTGCACTCACAAGAGATGTCATG